>CM051474.1:4977500-5242500 GCA_028015225.1 Carex myosuroides | reverse complement strand
TCGGACATTTGCTAAATAACCGTTCCTCATATACACACATCAGGAACGGTTGTTAATAAAGAGCCGTTCCTGATAAATAGGAACGACTCTTTATTAACAACTGTTCCTAATACCTCTTTCAAGATCGGCTCTTTATTAACAATCATTCCTATTTGTATCAGTATCATTTTTTATACAGAACCGATCCTGATAGAGCGATACAAATTGTACATTCTCCACTAGTGTGTAGAGCCTTGGCTGACTTGACCTTCTTTCTTCAAATATCAAATCCATTTGTGGAACTAAGACTTCGGTGTTATGTATATCTCCCGACATATATTTTTTTCACCTAAAACATGAATGACAATCAAAATTAAAATATAAATGTTGTTTATTTTTTATATCTAAGTAATTAATTGCTAGTGTTTGAAGAATATATTTAACAATTAATTAGTAGTGCAATATTTCTTAGTCTCTGAATTAGGCATTATTTTTTCCTTATATTTTTTTATGATCTCCTTTGAGTATATTTTAATTATTCTGCTTACATTTTTAAATGTGAAAAAAATGTCTATAAATTTGATTTTGTCGATCCATCGCCGGAACTCCAAAAGTGCTCAAGTAATGAGTTGAATATTAATATAAGGTGATCAGATGAGATCAAAAGTACCTAAAGTGAATTATGAACCAGCACAACATAAATCTTGACCTGAACAAATTAGATGTTGATCAGAGAAAGGTTCCTACCATGTGCAAAATTAATTTTCAGCTAGACAAAGACAAACACTAAAATGAATAAAATAAACATGAATTTCCAGCCAGTGAAAGGCAAACTAAGATTTCCAATATTAATCCTCAAGTAAATTCCAATATGCAGGTAAAGAGTCTAAAACAGATCATGCATAAAGTTTTAATATAATACAAGCCTCAATCAGGAAAGGAGGTTACATACGCTCAATTCATGCTTATTTGCAACAAGAAGGGTTAGAATTGATCAGCACTACTTTATAGTGTTAATCATCTATTGTTGCAAATTGAATCTTCAATCACCAAAGAATAAGGAACTTATACCTGAATCTAGCAATCTCTCAGACGAGGGTGAGAGGCCTGTCTGGGTGCTCAGTTGAGGGAGTGAGGCTGGCATCTGGGTGCTCATGGCGAGGGAGAGAGGCATCGTGAGGGTCTCCTCTGGAGCGCCTCGATAATGGTGAATGAGGCGGAGGTGGCAAGGATGAGAGAGAAGCGGAGGAGAGAAAAGTAGGAGACAGAGTTAGGGATAAAAACGGATCGGATAGTGGTAAAATCATATTTGTATTTGTTTTTTTTTTCCACATACGGATATGAATACGGATAAGACATTAGACGGATATAGATCGGATTTCGGATATCCATAGATATATATATATATATATTTTATTTTCATAATATATATTTGTTAAGTAATCTGATGGATTTTAGAGGAGATCGGAAGAGACAGAGAGTCACCGAAAAACCCAAATATTTGATAGATTATATTTTTGTCGTAACTCCTCTGGACACAGAGAAAGAGTTTACATATTAAAAGGTAAACTTACATATATAACCCTGAAAGTAATAGAAATAGCAAAATGGTGAGATAAGATACACATCTAACAATCTCCACCTTGGATCGTAATCTTACCCAAAAGAAAACAAAAACATAAAAAGAGAACAAACTAACAACAAACAGAAATCAATTCAGCACAGTAGCTGAACTTCGCAGTTGGAATAGGCTTCGTCAACATGTCGGCCGGGTTATGGGCAGTAGCTATCTTGTTGATCTTTACTACACCCCTTGAAATCACTTGCCGAACAAAATGGAACTTGACATCAATATGCTTGCTCCTTTCATGATACATCTGATCCTTCGCTAAGTGAATTGCACTCTGACTATCACAATAAACAGAAATAGGATCATCACAAGTTGAGATTTCTTTAAGCAAACCTTTAAGCCAAATTGCCTCTTTAACACCTTCTGTAACTGCCATATATTCGGCTTCTGTTGTTGATAATGCAACAGTGGATTGAAGAGTTGCCTTCCAACTGATTGCACATCCTCCCAAAGTGAAAACATAGGCAGTCAAAGACCGCCTCTTATCTAGATCACCCATAAAGTCTGAGTCTACATAACCTGTCAGTTTCATGTCACTTTTCCCAAACTCCAACCGAGCATTTGTAGTGCCCTTTAAATAGCGAAGAATCCACTTTACTGCCTCCCAATGCACTCTACCGGGACATGACAAATAGCGACTCACAACACTGACAGCATGAGCGATATCAGGTCTAGTGCAAACCATCAGGTACATGACACTCCCAACAGCACTAGAGTATGATACTCTCGACATGTAATCTTGCTCCTTCTCTGTTTTCGGACTTTGTTGCCTTGATAATCTGAATTTTGCAGCAAGAGGAGTTGTCACTGGTTTCACATCCTTCATCTTGAAACGATCCAGAACCTTCTCAACAAAACACTTTTGTGAAAGATACAATTTCCCTTTAGGCCTATCTCTCGTGATCTCCATCCCGAGAATTCTCTTTGCAGCCCCTAACTCCTTCATCTCAAACTCTGAGCTCAATTGTTCCTTCACCTTTCTAATCTCCTCCTTGTTCAATGCCGCAACTAACATGTCATCTACATAGAGAAGTAGATACATGTAACTCCCGTCAGACAATCTTTTGAAATAGACGCAACTGTCATACTGTGATCTACAAAATCCAATATTCTCCATAAAGGAATCAAACCTCTTGTACCATTGCCTAGGCGACTGTTTGAGGCCATACAACGATTTCTTCAATAGGCACACATGATTCTCCTTACCCGAGATTTGGTAACCTTCGGGTTGCTGCATATAAATATGCTCCTCTAGGTCACCATGTAAGAAAGCTGTCTTTACATCTAATTGCTCCAGCTCATAATTTTTGGCAGCCACTAAGGAAAGAAAAACTCGAATAGATGTGTGCTTTACCACGGGTGAGAAAACCTCATTGAAATCCACGCCTTCAACTTGACTGTAGCCTTTAGCTACTAATCTCGCCTTGTATCGTACACCAGCAATATCATCCTTTTTCTTGAACACCCACTTGCAACCTACAACTTTCTTTTCTTTGGGTTGCTCAACAAGTGTCCATGTATGATTCTTATGAAGAGATTGAATTTCTTCTTTCATTGCAGTTTTCCATTTCGCTGCATCAGATGAAGCAACTGCTTCCTTGTAATTTGAGGGTTCACCAAACTCCACCTCTTCTGCAACTGCCAAACAGTAAGCAAAATCAGAAAAACCATACCTTGTAGGTGCTTTAGTTACCCTCCTTTCTCGATCTCTAGCCAAAGATTAAGCTTGTTGCTCCTCTTCATCCGACATATCGGATTCACTCTCGACCTGAGGAAAACCAGCATGAACTGAATGAGGCTGAACCTCAGAAACAGGGATCTCTAACTCCACCTTTTCTTTTACTTGCTCAACCTCCTTAACAGGCTCAGGTTCCTTTACTTGCAACATTGCTGCCTCATCAAAAGTTACATCCCGTGATATCAGAAACTTTGGAGACTTTGGGTCCGCGCACCACAGGCGAAACCCCTTTACTCCCTCACCGTAACCAAGAAAAATACACTTCTTTGCTCTAGGGTCAAGCTTGTCTTCCTTTACATGCGCATATGCGGGACATCCAAATACCCGTAATATCGAGTAATCAGCCGGCTTACCCGACCACACCTCTTCTGGTGTCTTGCATTCAATGGCACTGTGTGGAGAACGATTCACTAAGTAACAAGCCGTGTTAATGGCTTCTGCCCAAAATTCTTTGCCAAGACTCGCATGAGAAAGCATGCATCTAGCTTTCTCCAGTAATGTCCTGTTCATTCTTTCTGCCACGCCATTTTGTTGTGGGGTACCAACAACTGTTCGATGCCTCACGATCCCTTCAGCCTTGCAAAACTTATCAAACTCTTTATTGCAAAATTCTAGGCCATTGTCGGTTCTCAACCGCTTAATCTGCTTACTGGTTTGTTTCTCAATCAAGGTCTTCCATTGCTTAAAAATATTAAACACCTCACTCTTTTCTTTCAAGAAAAAGACCCAAACCTTTCGTGAGAAATCATCAATGAAAAGAAGCATATAACGAGAACCATTACCTTTAGAAGGTACACGCGAAGGCCCCCACAAATCAGAATGAACATAATCCAGAGTCCCTTTGGTACGATGCACAGCTGTGCTAAAACTGAGTCTTTTCTGCTTGCCAAAAACACAATTCTCGCAAAAACTCACTTTTCCAGTACTCTGACCGCATAACAGCCCTTTCTTGCTCAATTCGGCCATACCACGCTCGCCCATGTGACCCAACCTCATATGCCACAATTTGGTATTATCTGAATCTGATAGAGAATTTGCAACTGCAGCGGTGCCTATGACTGGTGTACTATTCAGAAAATACAAAGTTCCGATCCTCTCGGCTTTCATCAATGTAAGAGCTCCTTTTGATACTTTGAGAACTCCACCTTCACTTTGAAATTTACAACCAGCCTCCACAAGACACCCAAGTGAGACCAAGTTCTTTGTCAATTCTGGGATATGCCTAACACCCGTCAAAGTACGGGTAATACCATCGTGCATCTTAATCTTCACTGTACCGACACCGGCAACTTTGCACAAATGGTCATTTCCCAAAAGAATTCCTCCATCACATGTCTCATAAGTTGCAAACCATTCTCTTTTTGGGGTCATATGCTGAGAAGCCCCCGTATCCATTACCCAATGTGTCTCAAACTTATCATTTCTGTTTGATACAATCAACAAATCTCCTTCTGACTCAGATTCGGCTACATTAGCCTCTTCAGTGGAAACACCTTTTTGGCTTGCCTGCTGTTTATTTTTCAGCTTGAAACAATCAGCCTTTATGTGTCCCATTTTCTTACAGTAATTGCATGTCAGGTTTCTATGTTTGGACCTTGAACGACTTTTGTTAATGTGATGACTCTTTTCCTTTTGTCTACCTCTCTCAACAATCAACCCAACATCCTGATGACTACTTCCTGTCTTGGTAGAGTCCAAATCGATGTCAGACTTAATTAAGAGATTGTTTTTCACATCCTCAAAAGTGAGAGAATCCCTACTGTGGAGAATAGTCTCCTTGAAAACTTTATAAGAATTGGGCAACGAACACAACAAAACCATGGCCTTATCCTCGTCATCGGTTTTTATACCAATCATTTCCATGTCATTCAACAAAGCAGTGTATTCAGAAATATGAGATTTAAGGGGAGTACCTTCAGTCATTCTCAAAGAATGAAACCTCTGTTTCAAACGCAAACGATTCGTGACTGTCTTTTGCATATAGGTTTTCTCAAGCTTTGCCCAAGCGTCAGCTGCTTTGGTTTCGGTAAGGACTTCCTGAAGTGTGCAATCACTAAGACACAACTGAATCGTTGACAAGGCTTTATCTTCCATTACCTCCCACTTCTTATCATTATCAGCACCCTCTAAATCTTTAGGTCGACCAGTTAAAGCTGCCTTTACACCCATATTTGTCAAAATAGCTTTCATTCGTATTTGCCAAAGTGCAAAATTGGATGTACCATCGAACTTCTCAATATCAAACTTAGACCAATTTGCACTCATCTTAACGGGATACAGCAACAATTTTCAACCCAATCAGATCTGCTGACTACTAGAGAAGAAAACGCGAAACCTGGTTTGGCGTTGGCGCGGTCCACCAGAGATAAACGCAGCTGAGATCTCAGCCCTAAAAACCACGAATCTGACAGACGGCGGCGAAGTGGCGGCAGCAGCGAAGTGGCGGCGGCGGAGCTCTTGACCCTGAAAACCGCAACGTGGTGGCGGCGGAGTGGCAGCAACCGAGCTCTCATACCAGTTTGTTAAGTAATCTGATGGATTTTAGAGGAGATCGGAAGAGACAGAGAGTCACCGAAAAACCCAAATATTTGATAGATTATATTTTTGTCGTAACTCCTCTGGACACAGAGAAAGAGTTTACATATTAAAAGGTAAACTTACATATATAACCCTGAAAGTAATAGAAATAGCAAAATGGTGAGATAAGATACACATCTAACAATATTAAACTATATGGTATATATCTACTATTCGGATACGGATAATTAAAATTCAAAATCATATCTGTACCACTATCCGCACGGATATTTAGATATCCGATATTGGATATCCGTATTTAATTTTCAAATACGGATCCGGATTCGGTCGGATAATATTCGATCCATTTTCACCCCTAGACGGAGTCTAAGAAAATAAGAAAGAGACAACTGACTATTTTACCCTTCCACAAAAAGTTTATGTCTAATTTAATGCCAAATGCGATCATCATAGTTAAATAAACTATCTAATCTGTACCGTTCCAAAGATGAAATGAGCGGTTGTGATTTAATTTGATTTTACTGTACCATAGAAAGCCCCTATTTTATATATATAATTTGAATTGGATTACGTCAAAAATATCAACATAAATTAAGTAAAGAGTAGATTAATTTGAATGTTATTAGGTATTGGCATTGCATAAATACCAAAAACTTGTCTTTCACCTAACTTTCTTACGAATCAAAATGATAAAAAAAAATAAACTGTTTTGATGAAAAACTTAGTAATTTAGAATGTTTCAATAAATATGCTAACTATTATCTCAATAAACAATTAACATGTTTAATAATTAATTATGAATATTACATCCCACCTCAACTTAGCATCTAGCGTTCGTTGAATTCGCATTTTGTGAGATATCTCAAATAAGTTGATATGTGAAAAAGCCGGACCGATTAAATTTTTTTTGTACGAATATCAAAATACAATAGTAGTAGTTCTGCATTTCGAATAGACGCCGAAAAATATTTGATCCAACTTTAAATAAACTAACAATTTATATCAAGAGGATACGGCCATATACATTGTTATAAAATGCAGTTTTTATGTCGTATGCGGAAGGCCACTACATACTACATATGCAGTATGTGACCGCATATGCGGATTTTAATGCCGACTTATATATACGGATTTTTTCATAACTCTCCGATCACCATCTCGAGCACTCTCCTAAATACTCACTCTCTACTCTCGATCTCGCACGACCGACCACACCGTTCTCTAACCCGATTTCCACTTTCCAACACGCTATCAGCCCTCTGCGCACCATTTAGTATTTAGGAATTGAGATATAGGGTTTAGGGTTTAGGGTTTAAAGTTGTCAATCTGCTCTCCTTTAGTTTTTTTTCGATTCATGCATTTGAGTTAAATTGTTTGGATAGGTCATTGTTTGAATTTTTCAGCTTTGAGATTTCAATGATTGACAAAAGATGGATGATTTTAGGGTTTATGATTCACCATTATTTCACGAATAAATGGTTTTTTTTGTTACTGCACGCTGGCTTCAATAAAATAATATTACCACAACCAAAGAGTACTCTGATACTGACTTTTTTGTTTCCCTTTGAAATCTGGATTTTTTTTAAAAATATAATTAAAATAATTAAATTTACCAAAGATTTACAAAAACCATCAATACCGAGATGCCAATTCGGTCCGAACGAATTTTTTTCTCCGGACCGAATTGGCATTTCGGTCTCCCCTCATTTTCACAACAAATCAAGGTTTTAATATGCGGCCGATCGTGTGGTCCCTCTGGACCGAAATGACAATTCGGTCCAAAGAATTTTTGGCCGGACCGAGTTGCCATCTCGGTCCAGAGCCAGAAATTGTTACCCCCGCTTTACCACCAGAAATTATATAACTAAAGGATTTTTGTGACGCCCCAACTTTACCACCAGAAATTGCCTTTTTTATTTACATCAATCAAATTGGTCCTCTCATATTTAGTTTTGATAAATATTAATTTATGCTCCTCAAATCTATGGATTACTTGACAAATCAAACTATGCCTCCAAAAGTTATTTGTATATCTTGTCTAGATATGTGCCAAATATTACTTAGTAAAGTAGTTGCTAAAATAAGGAGGTATATAATGGGGTATATGTTAATAAACTGAAATTAAAATCATGATCATATATTTATGTTCTATTATGATCTAAATTTTAGATTTTGATAGAAAATTTAAAATTATAGAACATTTGGAAACCTTATTTGATTCCTGCACTTTAAACTAAATTGTTGTGACTGCAAATTAATGATCAATTTCATGCATGATGTAAACATAGCATAGTTTTGTGCAGTTGAATAGCTTGTGGAAGATTAGTGCTAGTAATTACTCCAAAATGAAATTCTAATTTCAAACTTAAATATTATGATTAATTATTACTTTAAGTTCCAAGCAATAAATTAGAGGTAGAGTTAAGTAACAAGCATGTGGTCAATTGATTTTTTTTGTATTTATGTATAATTTTCTATATAATTTAGAGTAAAATGTCATAATACTATAAAATTGACTCTTATTAATTCTACGAGAAAAAACATTTATATTATTGACCCATATTTGTGTTTGACTTTCATATTTCGAAAATCTGGCTCCGCTCTGCAATAAATGGTAGCTGATGATGGAAAATAATGTCCCTTTAGGTAATTAATCGAATGCTATAATATATACAGGCTGGGACAAGTTGGGTATCAGTATCATATTTGCATTGATCTTATAATAAAGCGATAGATCATAGCTAGATGGACCTAAGAAGGCCACAGTCATCTCAAGTCTCAAATTAAGCCAGCTCCTGACAATGGGACCGAGTTGGCATCTCGGTCCGGCCAAAATTTTTCTCCGGACCGAAATGCCAATTCGGTCCGGAAATTTGTTGGATTTTATGTGGCGTGGGCTGCGCAATAGTTGAAAATGAAGGGGGACCGAAATGCCAATTCGGTCCGGAGAAAAAAATTATTTCGGACCGAATTGGCATCTCGGTACTGATGGTTTTTGTAAATCTTTGAGCAATCATGTCGTTTAGGTAAATTTAATTATTTTAATTATGGTTTTAAAAAAAAAATCCTTGAAATCTCGAGAAGCAATATGCCCTTCAAAAGTTTTTAGCAGCATTTAGTTACTAAATAATGACAAAAAAATACTTTTCTATCTATTCGTTAAGCCTAATTCTTTATAGCATTCTCTTAATTTTATATAATGCGCCTCATGGATAATTCTTTTTATAATGCACATGGCTGAAAAACATATTAGTTGTTGCTTTAGTAAACAGTCCTTTAATTTTTCTTTTATAATGAATTCATAACAAAATAAGCATCTACTCTTAATTATCACTATGTTGACTTCTCTACTATGTATATGCAGTTACAACTATGACATGAAGCTATTTTTTTCTTACATTTGTTTCAGCAGTTTATTTGCTTGGATAGTCTGCTTACTGGAAATTAGAGACACTTCTATCGGTTTGTACAAGCCTTTTAGGTATTATTTTTGGTTTAATTAATTTGACATTTAGGCATCACGTCTAAATAACATTTTGTTGGAAAATTTTTATTAGAGCCCCTGAAAACCCTCAAATTAGTATTTTTAACCCTTAGAAATGAGATACATCCAGCCCGGTTAAAGCTGAGGAATACCAATTTTCTATTTTTCATCCTATATTTTTAATGCACTATGCAGGACATCATTTCTCTTTGAAATTGGTGCTTTTATAGTGTACAAATTTTCTGATTAATTTTTAATTTTTAATAAATTACAGGACAAGAAGTTGAGAAAATTGTTTTGAGTCCCAGCAATTGTACCCCTACCTTGCATGTTAACATATCGATCTTTTTTGTGTGTATATAAATTCATGCAGATGAGCATTGGTAAGATTATCGTTGACAATTCACCTGGTACTGGATAGCAAGGGGATTTCGTATTGAACTATTAACTTCTCTTTTTCGGTCCTGCCTTTTTTTTGGGCTTGTAATTTTTTTTTTTTTTTTTTTTGGTTTATAGTTTCTGATATAGTTTGATCATGGAAAAATTACTGTAATTTGAGGTGTAAGGATTCAGGACGCTTCTGCCAAGATATAAAAAAAAAAAAGGATTCAGGACATAATGGAATACCCTTTTGGTTTGGTATTATTATTTTTTTATCTATTTGGTAATTGGCAATTTGAAAAAATTGAACTAATTACAGTCAAGAGTAGGTGTGGGTGTGTGGCTACAGAATTAATGCACCTATATATGGTTTTTGTTGATCTGCAATTTTTTTTATTTTACGAAATATGGCACTGCACTAAATAAAAATGCAACTACGGAATATAAAGGCAGCAAGGCCAGTGGAGATGGAAGGAAGATGACACTTTTACCAGTGCGTCAGCATATAAGGTGTTGCATAACAAGGGGCAAATCTGTCCATGATACAATAAAAAAAAACAAGGGGCAAATCTGTCCATGGTACAGTAGATTGTGGGAAATATGGGCTCCAATCAAGGTAAGAGCTTTTATTCGGGTTGCATTGCAAAATAAAATCCTCACTCAAGAGGTCCTACTGAGTACTGACAAGGGGGTGTAATGTGGTTTTCGGATGCAAGCTGTGCCTTATTGACCAAATGGAGATCCGAGATCACAAATTTTGCAACTATCAGCACGCAACAAAATTTTGGAGGGGCCTCGCTGCAATTATGCGCTTTATGACACCTGCTACTTTGCTGGAAGCGGTAAGCAGGTATTTCAATCGGGTGATGGGTGGTACACTGTCCTTCCTCGCCGGCAACGTCAGAACATCTCCTACAAGCAGCCAATGCAGCCGAGCACAGCTGGCTGGCGCCGACAGCAAACCTCATTCCCAAGGAATCCTCCTCCCTTCAGGCGCAAAGTAGCAGTTTGCTTATCACCTGCTACTTTGCCTTTCTTTCTTTAGAGTCCCCCTTTTGTATGACTAAATTAAACAAATCATGCCCACCTAATTTTAAAATCTCTGCTTTTTTCGACTTGTCTATTCTAATTCTAGTTCTCTATTTTAATAATAGTCCTTTAGCATATGTATAAATGGTAGTAATTGAAGAGGAGGAATTGTAGCAAGTAAAACGGAGAGAAGGGAAACGGCCGCAATGCCACCAATTAATTGCCAGGGATCTCAATTCATAAATTAAGCTGGTTAGTACTTATTGTTTGTATTAGTACATATTATTACTTCTTTGTAGCACTGTTGTCATATATACTTCTTCCTATTAAGTAAATCAATTGACAATCTTTTTTCCTATATGGGTTTAAATCATTTTAATTTTTAAATGTGTAATTTCACTTCAGAGTTCCTAGTCGAAATTTGTTAGGAAATCTCGCAAAAATTACATTTTTTTCTATAGAACCTCATATATTTAATTAAATTACATGTTGTCAAGGTTTGATGCATTTCTATGCTTGAATTAATTGCCACGTAATCTTATTGTAACAAAATTAAGTTTGGTGATTTTTTTTTGGCATTGATTAGATCGTTTCAAATTTGGTTTTACTTCAAAAGCATTATCGAAATTATCTGATATCCCAAACAACAAAAAAATAACCTTGTTTTAGTTTTTCCGAGGATTTTCCATATTTGTTATTAAAATGTATTAATATATATGGAAAAGCTTAATCGTCCCTCACCTTTATCTATATATAAATTATAGTTGTCTATCTATTAATTGAAAATATATAATTATTAACGATAAAAATACTAGAAAATCTACATAAATCTATACAAATTATTGAACTTAACTGTTAACGTACAATTATGAAGTTTTAATTGACAAATGAACATATAATTAAGGAATTTTTCATATATATTAAGATAAAAGTTTTTTTTGGAGCCCACATAAACCGGACTACTTTAACTTCCATTTGATAGCAGGTGTACCATCCATCCATATCGGTTTGTGCATACAAGGTGGAAGAATAATGGCTAACAACTGCAGTGTGCCAAAAGACTGGGCCAAACTAAGTTCGAATCTGCTACCTCTCATTGCGCACAAGTTAGGGGACATTATTGATTTTATCCGGTTCCGTGCTGTGTGCAAGCAGTGGCGACCAGCCACTAATTTCTCCGATAACCCCCCTCAGTTTCCTTGGCTTATGATGGTCAAATTAGATAGGAACCCTAACATTAGTTTCCATGCTCTTCCCTCTAGCAAAATCATCTCTAGTCCTTTCCTTGAATATATAACCATCTCGTGTTATCCTCGAAGGTTTAATGAGTTTATGATCGAGGAAAAAGATGAAAAAGACCCCTCTCTTTTAGTTGATAAGTTCCCTACTCATGTCTTTTCACTTACAGTTAACAAGCTTGATTGCAACGTGATTAGTGGTTGTGATCAAGTGATACATCTTCCAGTACCAGTTGGAAATATATCTAAATTTTTATATACTCTAATATCTGGCAAAATGAAACGCCTCGTAGTGGTAGTTCCCTTGGGGAAAATCTTTGCACACTACAGGGGGTGGAATTTCAAGTTTGCAACTACTGGAAAAGCACTATCAACAATTGTTAATGTTAGTGATTTATATGGCGCCCACAATGAACAAATTGTTGATGTTAGTGATGGACCCACTGGAAAAGTAGTATCAACAATTTCTTGTCCTGTGGAAGGTATGTGTGATTCATGCTTGATTTCAACAAGGGATAGTTTATTGATGGTCTCAAAGAAATATATTTCATCTCATCAACATGGTAACAAATCATACTATGATTATGAATTTGTGGTGCACCGCCTTGAGAATTATGATATTAAGCACCCCAACTGGACCAATTTAAGCGGAATTGGAGACATGATGTTGTTTATGGACAACCAAAATGCTTTTAGTTTGATGGCCAGTGAATATGATCATGATAGATATAGGGGTAACTGCATCTATTTCATCACTGAATTAAAGAAAGATCCCCAAAATTATATAGTAGCCGGATATGATATGGGAGAGAGGAGAAGCTTTGAAGTGTGTTCCTTGGGAGAGTATACTACCTATACGGAGTTGTTTTGGTTTATCCCTTCTCTAGTTTAATGTATTTTTTTTGTAACATTAATTATTAAAATTTTCTTAAACTATTCTTGAATTAATATATATTGTGCAAAGAAATAATCTCTCTTTAATGAACATTGAAATTAAAGTTCTCCAATCTTATCAGATTTTGGAAGGCAAGAACATGTAAGTAAATCTGATGAAGTGTATATTAATTTTTTTTTAAGTTAATTATATCACAAAAAAAAAATTATACCTAATTTCGTAGCAAAAAAAAATCACAAATCCTCACACATAAATGTACCCTTCTGCCCCCAACGTTTTTGCAAAAAAATGATATAATTATTAATGTTGCATAAAAATCACAATTCTTTTTAAAATAAATAAATAAAGTACACAAGAAATATACTCGAACATCTCGGTTTTTTTTTCTCAAGTGATTTCCTTACTTCAAAGTCTCAACTTGACTACGACAAAAGACATAATTTGAAAGACGGAATACATAAATTTGAAAAGGGGTCAACAAATAATTTGCTAATAGATTGAAATCAAAAATAATGTTGTAAGCATTTCAACTTGTAAATTTCAAGAATTACGTAGATATGTGAAGAATGACTATTTGCATCCAAATACTATATAATCAAGAAAGCTGCTATCAGTTTTCGGATACTAATTTTTGGATTATTTTCGGATTCAACTGAAAAGTATCTGTAAACTTCTTCGTGGAATTATGTAAACTTTAATACTAATTATGTAAACCAATTCAACGAATTATGCAAACATAACAAGTTTTCATTACCATGTGGCCTCTAAAAAACCTCTTAAGTTCTACACATATAGAAGATCTCTAACAACTTTTCAAAAAATCTCCAGTTTAACAACTTTAACTGCTTTGACCGGGACCAATTGTAGACCTTTGACTAGGACCACTGGGACAGCCTATAGAAGATCTCTAACAACTTTTCAAAAATAGTAACTAAAAATGACCACTTTAAAATTATGTAAACAGATACATGTAAAAAAAAATTCAAAATTGTTTTCCAATTTTTTGTTTTTCAAATATGCATCTAGATGTTACTTTCAATTATTTTGAATTATGTAAATCTTATCACATAACTCTGTACACAATTTCGTTAAAAAAAAGCACAAATCCTCACACATAGATGGACCCTTCCGCCCCCAGCGTTTTTGCAAAAAAATTATATAATTATTAATGTTGCATAAAATATCATAATTTTTTTAAAAAAAAATTAAGTACACAAGAAATATACTTGAACATCTTGGTTTTTTTTCTCCATTGATTTTCTTACTTCAAAATCTTAACTTGTCTATGATAAAAGACATAATTTGAAAAGAGCTCAACAAATAATTTACTAATAAATTGAAACCAAAAATAATGCTGTAAGCATTTCAACTTGTAAATTCTAAGAATTACGTAGATATGTGAAGAATGACTATTTGCATCCAAATACTATATAATCAAGGAAGTTGCTAACAGTCACCGGATACCAATTTCTGAATTATCTCCGGATTCAACTGAAAAGTATCAGTAAACTTCTTCATGGGATGCTGTAAACTTCAATACTAATCATGTAAACCAATTGCACGAACATAGTGAAAGAGACCATGAACGCTGCTGAATGTGACAAGGGCCCAACATAATTTTCACAACGACAAAGCAATTCTTGTGAAATCCCTTACTCTTGGGTCGGATTTCACCGCGTGATTTCAGCACCTCAAAATCACGCCCAATCCCTTACAGTATTGACATCCACCTCAAATTGATGATAGTGAGTTAACCAACATCAATTTGTTGACATGAAACTCATGCTGATATTGGTGAGTGTCTTAATGATTATCTTAGCAATTTGTTGAGCAGAAGACACATGAGGAAGTGATATGAGTTTCCGATTTATTACATCTTTGATGTAGCGATAATCAACCTCTATGTGCTTCGTATGCTCGTGAAGTACCAAATTAACCGATGTGTGAATAGCACTCATGTTGTCAGCATGTTGGATCATTAATCCAACGTTGAACTAATATGTAAAATAATTATGTATTGTATACTGTCAATTTTATGCTCAATTAAAAGTGATCATTTGCGGTTTATGATTTATTGAGCAATAATGTATCATATAGGGTATGGCCTTTAATGTGTAGAACTTAAGACGTAATATTAAATTTAATTATGGGTTGAATTGAATAATTACCATAATAGGACAGCCGAGGAGTACCTTAGGCTGTATATAAAGATTTGGTCCCCCATAATACAAGGCATCTTGAATTCACTTTTTGTTATCCCATTAGAGAAGAGTGTGAGAGACTTTGGAGAAGGCAGAACTCTCTAAAGAGCCTTGTTTTTCTGGAAGAACCAAATCGGTGGCGCTCTCTCGCACAAAACAGTCATGAATTAAGGTACACTTCCGCTATTCATTTTTATATTCAACACAGATGGTCATGCGATGGTCGATGATGGTTTTCGTGGGTACCAACAAGTGGTATCAGAGCGCTCTGTGCTTGAAACAAGTTTTATGTATTTTTTCGGTACAATTATGGTATAAGGTTGAATTTCTGATTATTGGCGATATTATATTTTTTAAATTGATTAATTATGTCTTTTAAATTCAGTCCAAAAACTTGAAATCGCCATTTCTGATATGAAGATCACGCATGGTCCGCGTGTGAACCAAGTTTAACCAGAAATAAACCAATTTGGTGACCATTCAGTTCTGTAGACCGCGCATGGACCGAGTCTAACCTGAACATAGTCTTTTCGGTGAAGAATTAGTCCGGTAGACCACAGGTGCACCGCGCGACATTAGTTCACGGTGAACCGCACATACACACCGCGCTGGGAGCATGTGAAAAGTCTGTGGACCGCGTGAGTCTCGTACACCGCGCGATTTTATATGGTTCACTGTGTGCCGCGAAAACACCCCAAAATATAAAAATTTATGAGACCCGAACCAGTGACCTGTTGATCAAGGTCTTTGCGCACAACTAACAAAAATACAAAGGCTCATGCAAATTATTCGGTTAAGTTAATATACCTCAAAACTTTGGCAAATCAAATTTATATATATAGCAGCATGCGAAGTTCATATTAAATGTGACTTTGAGGTTTAAGCTTTCAGTTATAGAATTAAGTTAATTATGATTTTAAGTATAGTTTAACTTTAAAGTAAGATGATTATGATTAATCTAAATTCACATGGAATTTGAATTTCCTACAGCATATAAACAATACTTAAATGCACTTAATCTGATTTTTCCAGAGTTTTTAGTTCAAAGAATTAGTTCAACTCTGTCAAAATTGAACAAAGTCAACTTTTGTGTTGACTGAAATGAAAATTCACATTCTTATTCAAGTTTGATTGAAGCAATTACTTAGAATCCTTGGACATAGATCAAATGTAGAAATTTACAAAAATTCAAATCAGATTCAATTAGTGGCTGGATGTTTCTTTCATGTTACTCTTTGCTCTTTGCTCTTTGCTTTCAGATTGTTTCTGCTTACCAGTAACATTTTTTTTTTATCGTTAACATACTTTTTTATCAGTAACCATACATATTTTGTTTGCCTTAATTTTAGGTTAGTGTGGATGTTGAGAATTTGAAATTGAAGATCAATATTCCGGAATCAAAATTATACGAGATCAGTTTAATTTTTGCACAACAATCTAAGGATATCTCATCAGCTTATTAAGATGGTTTTGAGTTGACTAGTAATGTGAAAAAATTATATAGCAAAATACTAAGCTATTATGACATTCTGGTTTATGTTGGTATATATCTCAGTAATATACTTTTAATTCTTTCTACTCATTATGCCATGCTGAACAAATCACCCTCCTCTCAAATATCAGTACTATACCTCAGTAATTTGTTTTTTTTTTTTGTGTGTAATGTGTATTGGTACCAATGACTGATAAAAAAAAATTATTAGATGGATGAGGTAAGAAACATTAGATGGAAATTGTTGTCTATAGTTTATCGTATACATTTGTTAGCTATTGCATATGTTTCTCCCATACCTAACAATTAATGATTCAATGAATGTGAGAGAAAGAGAATCAAATTCAGCAAGAGTTGAAAGCACAGAGTGAGTGTGATCGAGATAAGGCGTCTTAGGGTTAAGGAAAAAGGAAAAAATTACGGTTAGGCATTCAGGGTAGATGCGTTTATATAGGAGACTAAGTAGCCTGATCAATATACGTCCCTGAAACAAAGGTTGAACAGGGGTTGGTGGGTTGGATTGGTATTGCTAAGGAAGGGCAAACATAGCAAAGTTTCAAGATGTGCGGCGCTCAGTATGTTTATCATGTTTAAAATTTCCGGCCTTTGTTTGTTTTAATTCTTGCATTACTTGAGAATTATGTTGTTAATTGTATGAATTTATTAGGTTAATATAACAATGGGTAGCCGCTATCAAGATTCTTGAATAAAAAGAGTGTGATCGAGACAAATTAATGTGTATGTTCCTCTTCTCTTTTGTTTCATTTATGTTTGACTTGATTTTAATTCTATTAGGATTGTGATGTTTTGAAGAAGTGTTTTTACATTGCTAAAGATTCACAAGAAAGCTGCTTACAAATATAAAGTTTTGTAAACATTTCCATCCACTTCAAAAGTACTTGTCGAAGCAATGCGAGTCTTCCATCTAGTTGATCTAAAACTGCATAATTTTCCAGTAATATTGCGGTCTGCATGAAGAACATAAAATGAAACCGCAGCATGCATGGGCCAAATTCTTGGCCCAAAAACATTGAAATAAAATGAAACTCCGTAAAAGGAAATAATATGTTAAACCTGAGGTGCCTCAACTCTAAAATATTGAACCAGATATCTTTAGTCTGACATCTGTAAAATAACATTATGAAGACGTTGGAGTCCCTATAAAGAAAACCCTCCCCATTTCCTTCAAACCAACTTAACTAGACAATTTAGTCTCATTAAGATTTGAATTCAGTTTTGTTCAGACAATTTAGTCTCATTAAGATTTGAATTCAGTTTTATATCCGATATCCTTTCTGAATTAAAAAATTTCGAATCCAAATCCAAACTTTTTTTAATAAAAATAAAATATTTTAATCAGATTCTATACGACCGCGCCTTTTATAATACTGTGCCTGTATATACGGCCGGCCTCTCGCATTTTATACACTGTGCCGATGGGGAGAAATTTGGGTCCGATGGGCATCGGACCCAAAGTGGGTTCGACGGATTCTCTCACTGTCCGATCTGCTTTAGGATTCGCATTAGCAACTTTAGCATCTGCTTTAAAATTCGTGCACACGAATCTTAAAGTGGATCGGACGGTCCAGAAACCCATCAGACCCAAGCCTTTCTTGTGCCGGTGTGCCCATATATACGGCCGGCCTCCCCCAAGATGACGGGCCTTTATTCCCGATCTAATATGATTTTCGGATTTCGTGTGGCCCACATGCACTATTATTCTGTGTTTACACGCCACCTCATACTGACACGTCATATCCATTAAACCATACAGCATAGATATCCTCTCGTAAAAGTTTGTAGGCCCTCTGTACCAGTAGTAAACTACAAACGTAGCATGTCTATACAAGCCACAATAACTTCAGACTTGGAATCCATACCTAGTTACCTGAGTGCGCATCCGACGTGTCTGGTGCCTATTCTTTTTTCTTTTTTCTTTTTTTTTGAATAATTCATGCCCTTGGGCCTCTGCATACAAACGAACTACAAAGAAAACAGGAAACATCCCAGAAAGATCCTTCCTAATACAAATCTATTCTGATAGGAGCAACAGAAAGCTCCTTTTTAAATTAGACCCTATAATTGCAAGAGTATCTAGTCTACTGGACAATTTGGAAAAATAGGAAAGGTAAAGTCAATAAGAGACTCCCCAGTTGTTGTGCCCCGTTTTGCCAGAAATTCAGCAGTTGCAGTTTGGTTTCTCTCCACATGGCAGCAAGTAAATCCCTGATGGCACTTCAATTGCTTCCAAGTATCGAACACCTCTTGATATGCCTTCCAGTCAATTTCCAAATGGGGATTGATAGCTGCACATGCCTCTGCCAAAACCTTGCAGTCCGTGAAGAAGGTGCACCGCCGGATACCCTGTGAGATAGCATAGTTAACCGCATGCAGAAGTGCCGAGGCCTCCGCCTGAAGCGGGCAGCAAACCACCACCCTTGCTGATTTATATGCCACTAAATTGCCATCCTTCTTGATCACAAAACCAATCCCTCCCGTCCATCCCGATATCCATGAGCCATCAGTGAGACATTCGAAAGGGGAAGATAGAGGTTCGGGTTGTTTGGAAACAGTACCTGTGATTGGTCCGCTACTGGTAGCCATCTCCCTGGCAAGCATGATTTCAGTATGTATGAGAGTCGAGTATGTGTTAAAGGTTTTGAAGGTTGGTGGTTTTGCCTGGAACAGTAAATCGTTTCTGCAACGCCAAATCGCCCAAATGTGAATGGCAACTTCCTGCCACAAATCAGGAGGTACCAGCATCACTAGTTGCAGCAAGCAGTCCTTGATACCAGAGTTGAAGGCCTTAGATTTTAAAGCCAAAGGCCCCGCAAACCAACACGCTCGAGAGAATGGACATTGGAAGAAAAGGTGAGGTTCGTCTTCCTCCGCGAGACCGCAGAGTTGGCATGTAGAGTCCCCCCGTCTGAGCCTCGATGTCATAGTTTTACCAAGTGGAATTGCACCATGTGCCAATTTCCATAGAAAGTGACGGATTCTCGGGGGAATAACTCCTTGATGCCAAATATGATCCCAGAGTTTCTGAAGGTTTGGCTGCGCACTCTGAAGTGATCCCCTCTGTACCAGCAAGTGTTTGTTGAGCAGATGGGAGTATGCCTTTTTCACCGAAAATTGCCCATTGGTGTTTTGAGTGAAAATTAACCTGTCACTCCCCCTATTCCCATTAGGTGGTAATATATCCGAGATGATCCGCACTGCAGCCATGTACCCGAAAAGGCCAGAGAGTAGATCAATACTCCAACTTCCCGAGTCCTCATCTACTAGCTGATTAACCCTTGTTGATCTATCTCCCTGATTTTGAGGTAAGTGTGTTAGAGCAGAAGGGAACCATGGTTGAGCGAAGGCCGTGCAAGTTTCCCCGTCACCGAGTTTCCAAGTGACCAATTGCTCCAGGTCTGATCTCAGGTTCATAATTCCCCTCCAAAAAGCTGTGCAACGAGATCCTCTTTTGCTAAACCATAGGTCACTGCGCGGCAAGTACTTCCCTCTAACCTGTTTGACCCACAGGGCCTCTGAACCCGCCGCAATTTTGAAGAGCATCTTCATTAGCATGGCCTTATTCATGAGGGTTAGATCCCTGAGTCCCAAACCCCCCATGCCAATTGGAACCGCAATTTTGTCCCACGCCAACAGGGCCATGTATCTCTGTTTGTCCACCTTGCCCCAATAAAATTTCTTCATTAGGGACGAGTTTCTGAATAATGCGCTGAGGAATTAAAGTGGTGGCCATGAAGTAGATCGGGACAGCTTGTAGAACCGTTTTAATCAGGATCACTCTCCCAGCTTGAGAAAGGAGTTTGCTTTTCCACGAATTGAGTCTAGCAGAGAAGGATTCTACTAAAAAATCAAAAGCTTGGGACTTCGTTGCTATTGGTGCCCCCAAATAGGTTGTTGAGATGGCCTCTTGGTTGACTGAGAATATGTCTGCTATAACTTGTCTCTGTTGAGTTTCTGTTGGGTGGCTAAACCAAATCGAGCTTTTGGCCGGGCCTATTTGTTGGCCCGAGACGGCAGAAAAGGCCTCCAGAGTTTGTCTAATCCATGTTGCTTCTTGGAACTGAGCTTTTCCAAATAGTAGGAGGTCATCTGCATATAAAATGTCTGTGATCGGTTGGCAAGAAGGGGAAATCTTGACCCCCTGTATGACACTATTCTGAACCATATTAGAGAGACTCCTGGATAGAAGATCCATACCAAGGATAAATAAATAAGGTGAAAGGGAGCAACCTTGACGGAGACCGCATTCGGGCCTGAAAAAACCCCCACCTCCTCCTCCATTGAGCACAATCGAGAACTCCGCCGATCGGACGCAAGTCATAATCCAACTCCTCATGTTCGGTGGCACCCCGTAAAGAGGCAGAATTGAGTCCAAGTAGCCCCAGTCCATCCGGTCAAATGCTTTAGATAAATCAACCTTTAAGCAAAAGTCAGAATTTGCATAAGAAGGGGACTTGAAAGAGTGCAATACCTCTCGGATTAATATGACATTCTCAGAAATTTCCCGGCCCGGGATGAATGCTGATTGCGAAGAGGAAATGCAGCTTGCTATGAACGGCTTAAGGCGAGAGGTAAGAATCTTTGAGATGATTTTGTAGATCACGTTGCACACCGAAATTGGTCGAAAATCAGTAACCTGACAGGGGTCATTTATCTTAGGAATAAGAATTAAGTTTGACCTAGCAATGTAATCTGGCATGGTACTCGAGGTAAAAAAGCTGGTGACTTCTTCAATGATCAGATTGCCAAATAAATCCCAATGATGTTGGAAAAGGTGAGCATTAAAGCCATCGGGCCCTGCGGCCTTGTGGGGACCCAACTGAAAAGCCACCTTTTGAATTTCTAAAGTCGATGGAATTGAGTCCAAACATGGCCCCATAAAATATGGGAGTTTGGGAAGAGCCTGCAGCAATTCCGGCCCGTAGACCTCTTGGACCGATCTCCTAGGCCCTTTAGAATAAATTTGCCGAAAGTGTTTAACAAAAGCCCCCCTTATAGCTCCTTCTTCACTTATCCAACCCGCACCCTCAATAAATAGGGATCCGATAGTGTTTCTTCTCTTTCTGGTTACTGCTGATGCATGAAAAAAGGCTGAGTTTCTGTCCCCAAACATTGCCCACTTAATCCTGGCCCGCTGATGCCAGTAGTTTTCTCGCATTAACAGGCAGCGCTCATGTTCAAGCTGCAGCCTATTTTCTTCATCCTTCCGGATCAGATCAGGGCTAGAGGAGTTAAAAGCAACATTTCCTTTTCGACCTCCTTTAGCATATGATTGGGAGACTTTGTTTTCTTGACCCAAGCTGTGACCTCTTTCCTGAAGTGGCGGTTCATACCCCTCCAGTTGAGACCCGGGCGCTGTACCACCTTCTCACAAATAGATTTGAAGTCATGGGTCAGGAGCCACCAGTTTTCGCATTTGAAAGCGGGCTTTGTATTCTTTTTGATTGGGCTAGGTCTGAGAAGGATTGGCAAGTGGTCGCTGTTGAATCGAGGTAGGTGGTAAACGGCCGAATTGGGGTACTGCAGGGTCCAAGACAAGTTGCCCAAAGCTCTGTCCAGTCTTTGACTTATATTCATACTCCCCTCCTTCTTGTTGGACCAAGTGTAAGCGGGTCCCCTATGACCCAAATCAATAAGCCCGGACTCATGCATCCAATTCCGGAAAGCCATGTTACCCGATTTAAAGATTTCAGATCCTCCCCATTTTTCGTCCATGGATGATATTGCATTGAAGTCCCCAATGACCAGCACTGGAGCATCTTCGTCCCTCGTTAGGTTGTCAATTTCTTCCCAAATAATCGGGTTAGAAGATCTCTTCGGGTCACCATAGACAGCTATGAGAATCCAATCAGTGAATTGCCCCTTTCCCTTAATTTTTGCTGCTATCATGTGGAAGCCCTTTCTAATCAGTGTAACCTGAAACTCATCTCCCCATACGAGCCATAAGCCACCAGACTTACCACTAGATGACACCACAATGGAGTTTTGTAGAGATAAAAGCTTAATGCGCTGAAGTGCTTTTCGGGTTCCACAGCGAGTTTCGGATATAAAAGCCAGTTGAGCAGCCGTACATTGGAGGTACCGGTTTAGCGTCTGGACTGTCGAGCCTCCGCTCCCTCGACAGTTCCAAGCTATTATACTCATATATCTCCTGTCAGCGGTACTTGCCCCGCTGACCTTGGCTTTTTGGGTTTGACTTGAGAGGTAGAAGACCCAGACGCTGTTGCCCCCTCTACAACAGCGACAGTTCCATTTAAATTCATAGTTGGGATATTCTGGGAAGGGAGCACCGGCGGAGCAGGGTTATGCACTTGTGGTTCTGTGTGAGTGAACTGCCTTTTAAGGCCCATCTTCGTTACTGGTGCCTGGAGCCTTGGGAGGAGTGTGACATTTGTGATCCATCTGCCTCTTGTAGGGGAAAGTAGTTGCTGGCCGGAGATGCGTTCTGAGCCTTCCGGAGTTTGGAGAATAGTGGAGAGCCTGTTGTAGTCGGCGCAAGAGACCAGCTCATGACCTAGGGTACCACAAAACAGGCAGATACGACTGACCTTCTCGTACACACAGTATATTGTGATCTCTCCTAACAAAGGGTGTGTGAGTCTGACTTTATCCTTCACCGGTTGGAGCAAATCAATACTGACCTTTATTTTGTGAAACCTTTTCCCGCCAACATACCCCTCAACTGGCCTTGATAGCGGAGTGCCCACCTCCTTTCCCACAAGCAACAACCCCTCCTCTGATAGGGCATTGAAAGGGATGTTAAAGAGCTGTACCCATAGTTGGCCATATCGCACCTTAGCAGGGTCAATGTCCTCATGGGAAGAAATTTGTTTGAAAGCGACAAGGTCCCCCCTGAAAGTCCAAGGACCCTTGTGCAGAGCATTTTCTAAATCAGCTTGGTCGTGAAAAGCAAAGATGAAAGTGTTCTTAGCCACCGATTGGACCGTGGTTCTGGGATCCGCACTCCAGGCTTTCATCATAGCCACCTGTATTTGAGATTCGACGGCGGTTCTGTCTGAGATGACACGAGACAGGAGACACTTTGACCAGTCGGTACTCGTAGTAGCCCGGGATGGTACCTTGATCGATGGCCCCCGCTTGTCCTCCGTATGTAAGCCAATGAAGCGCTGGATGAGCGCCTCATCCTCCTCTGATAGGCCAGTCATTCTGTTAGGTATGGGGGAGTAATGGAGGGGAGGTGAGAAGAAACAAGGAGAGTGAGTAGTATGCGGTGTAGGGGAGAAGTTTGAGATGGAGGAGTGAACAGTAAGTTTTTTTGAGGAAGGTGGAATTGGCCCCAGAATAGAATTACACGTGTTAGCTTGGGGAAGGAGAAGGTGATTTTGGAAGTTTCTGGGGATTGGCTGGTTGTGGGGGTGAACATTTGAGCTAGTTGTTTGGCTGGTGACGGCTTTTTTGTTTGATTTGTGAAGGGAGGGTATGATATTTTGGGGGTTTGTTAGTGGAGGGAGAGGATTACAATTGAAGGGACAGGTGGATGGATCAGATGGTGTCTGGGAAGGGGCAGATGCTTCCATTTGATCTTTTGGGTAAATTTTTGTCTTGTATTGCAGCAGAAAAACTGACATTCCCAGGCGGTCTGTCACCCTGACCGTAAGTCGGTTGTGTGTGGGCGTACCAAAACATGGCGCAGGCCCTGAGTTTGTGGACCAAATATCTTTGGTGAAGGTCGGCGCATGGGCTGAGATTGCGGCCGGGGCTCCACTGCTAGAGGGGTCTCTGGTGGGGATCCTGATATTTAGGATCCTCCTTCGCCATGGTGGTACGTAGGTGGTGGAAGAGGGGTCTGGTTCATCGGCCGTGTGGTGTTGTGATTGATCAGAATAGTCAGGCTCAGGTGGAGTCGATGGTGGCGGAGGAGGGGAGTGGCCATATGGATCGTCCCTGCCTTCCGCAAATATCCGGCAGGTGGAGCGGTGTTCCTGATGGCCAATAATCAGCCAGTAGGGGATGAGAGTTGTATTCGGGGTTTCCAGCCATAGTCTAACTGCGGTGGAGTCATCACCGGTCAGACAATCCCGATGGATACCCGTTACAAAACCCATGGAAGCCATAGCATGCCTGATATAGTAAGGGTGCCAGTAGTCAATTGGGAAGTCTGTGATGGTGATATTGACTCTTTGAAGGGGTGGAAGAGGGTCGGAGTAGTTTAGGGCCTGCCAAGGGTGGGGAAATAGCTGGTGCTGTTCCCAATAGTGGGAATCCAGATGGAGCTCATCCCGGTGAAGCCAGTGAGGGAGATACACCAGGAAGCCGCGTGGGACATTTCGAACTCGCCAGTGTGCCGGATGACCTCCATATCGCTCAGATAGAATGTGCTTGACCTGGCTAGAGTTTATTAGCAGGTTTGGGGTGGAGGAGTATAGTAGAACCGAGGTATCGAGCTCTTGAATAATCCTCTCATGGCCATCTAGATTGGAGAAGAAACAGTGTCGTGTATGGAGTTGATTTGGGGTGGTACGGTTGGGCCTCATAAGCTGATTAAGTGGGTACAGGTTAGAAATTGGGGGAATTGGGAAAAGTGTAGGAGAAGAGGGGGTTGCTGAAGATTCTGGGGAGGAGGGCAGCACCGTAGTTGGAGAAGGGCGGCAGTGATTTGGGGACTTAGGAAGGGAAGAGCGGCATGGGAGAATAGCGGCGGAGGAGATAGGGTCAGTGAAAGGGCGGAAGGCAGTGTGGGAGGAGAAGAGTAGAGGAGGAGGGGGAGTCAGTGAAGAGGAGTCGGAGGAGGAGAGGTCTGTGAGGGGATCATCGGTGGAGGAGGGCGGTGGAGAAGGGCTCCGTAGAAGGGCTCAGTAGGAGGGCTCAGTAGAAGGGCTCAGTATCAGATACAGATTCGACGATGAAAAATGTCACGAGCTATACGAGTTTACCCTGGTCCGGTGCCTATTCGGGGATGGCGCAGGGGGCAGTATTATTTAAGCGTTAAGATTCGTGCAGAACGTATTTTAACGGTTGAGATATTCCAAAATGTCACCCAAAATATGAGATATCTCTGAGGATGCGAATTCGTTACCTACATACCCTTCTTTGCTTTTTCCAGTTTCCACCGTTCCCCCTCTCAACTCGGGATAAACAAAAAATTAACCAAATTCTTCGCCAAATCGCACCAAATTTCACTCAATGAGCTCCAGGGCTCTCTTTTTTCGATTGTTACACTTACCCATCCTCTTTTTCAGCTTCGCGCTGTCTTCTCCTTCTTCTCTCTTGATACCAGGAGAGGCTGACCATGCAAGGGTGGCCCGGGAGACCTTCCAGGTGGATGGTGACGTGGCGTGGGTAATGCAAATTTCAGACCTCCACCTCAGTAAGTATTACCCCGAGCGCGCTTCTGATCTGGCAACGCTTCTAGCTCCGGCGCTCGGTTTCATCCACCCGGCACTCTTGCTAATCACCGGAGATATCACTGGTAATTTGCATATTTAAGAAAAGTTTTATAAAGTCTGGTATATATATATTTGCGAAATTGCAAAATTTGGTATTATTAGCTGACTACTTGAAGTAATTGATTGGAGTAAAAAGAACTCCTATGAATAATGTGGCTCGGCTTATACATTGTTGTGATTGAGATCAAATGATATAGTTAGAGTAATATAATGTTATTTGACTATTAACTTCTAGGTCAAATGCTAGTTCATTCACGGTAATAGTAAAATAATGGGCTGCAAAAGGCGGCCATAAAATTGGACACCTAAATTGTCCCTTTCAAATAACATGTTGAATTTGCCACTTGTTATTTGTCTGTTAAAAATTGAAGCCAAATTCATGCAAAGATGAAATCTCAGGTATTGAAGCACAACATGCTATAGGTCATGTGCAGCTCAGTAATACATCTTTCTTTTTGAGAAGTTATTTTCTGCATGACATTTATTATAAATATGTTAGGGCTGAATTTGCACTGATATTAAGCAAGTGCTGCAATTCAATCTGTACAAGCCTGAATTGCATTGGTACCATGTGCCTACTTTACTTGAGTCTTAGTTATTTCCCCCTTCTTTTTTCGGGAAATTTTACAAACTACCCTTCTTTCAAAAACTATCAAACAAAATACCCCTCTTCTGAAATTATTAACAAAATACCCTTGTGGGCCCCAATTTTTCCTTCCCTCTCCACTTCCTCCATCTCCCTCCCATTTACTCCCTTCCCTCTGTTGCTTGTTGATTTCTCTTTCATTTTTGAGATTCTTTTCTTCCAATCCCAAACGAACATCAAATTAAAGGTCTATGTCCCTGTTCAAAATTCTATTTTTCCTATTATGATTTGATAGTACATGTATCCAACTTTCAGACATACCTCGATCCCCATTTTTTGGCCGTGTACCCGTTAGGATCTGATATCAAGTGGTATCCGTATCTTTTTTTAGTTGTAATACTAATCAGTTGCTATTAATTTGCCGGGTTTATCTAATAATTTGGATTTTAAAGTTCTAATAGATAGGACACGGTATTGAAGTGCAATGAAACATCTTTTGTCACTTGCAACCAATTTTAAATAGTTTTTACAGTTACAGTTAGTTTTCTGTCTTTTTCTTTTATTTTTGGTCTTCGTGATTTTCTTCAATCAAATAAAACAATAATGCAGTGTTATAGGGACCGTGCTTGTGGTCGGAGGTTCGTATCTGCTTCTGTGGGCAAAAACAAGAGATTTTAAAAAGAGAGTACTTCTAATTGACCGTAAATAAAGAAACTCTTGTGAAGGCATATAATTTTTTTAGTGTAGGCAGTAGGCTATCTTAATATATTTACTTTTTTGTACAGTTTTTTTTTGTTGCTACATTATAATATATGATTGTGTTAATCTATATTACGTAAATTCCTTCAACAAGTGTGTTTGTCTCTATTTAAAATGTCGATTCTTTTTTTTTTTTTTGAAGGTCATGTCAATTCTTTTTAACAAATGGGCATAATTACCTCCTTGCTTATTGAATTTTGAGAGAGAGAACAGTGAGCTGTGAACGTTATAAAAAAAATGTAAAAGAACAATAATAGATATTGTGTGCAAGAGTTTTAAGATCATAATGCAGATAGGCTACCTGTACAAGCTATATTAAATATATCAATCCAATCCAATATAACTGAGTTTAATTCTGACCCCTGAAAGTTACTTGTTCTCTGGACTGGAAATTAGCAGTTAGCATTCAGTAATCAGCAAATGGAAGATTCATTTCAATTTTCCTGTTAACTTAATTTCTAGCATCTATCAATCTATATATCTGTCTAGCTGCTCACTTAACTTCAAGATAATGGGAGAAAGAAGAAAAAATACGAAAGAAAGAAGAAAAATAGGAAAGTAAATGGGAGGGAGGGGAAGAAAGGAAAAATTGGGGCCCACAAGGGCATTTTGTTAATAATTTTAGAAGAGGGGTATTTTGTTTGATGATTTTTGAAAGAAGGATATTTTATAAAATTTCCTTTTTTTTCTGGGTATTTAGATGCTAAAACCAAGGACAAGACAAGCTCGAGACAGGACGAGTCAGAATGGATTGCATACCGCAATGCTATGAATGAAGTTGTACTACAAAGTGGTATTGAAAGGGCCAGAATATTTGATATAAGAGGAAATCATGATAAATATGGTGTTCCTTATGTTAGACATGAGCTTGATTTTTTCTCTAAGTATAGTGTCAATGCAGAGCTTAACAGGACAGCTGACATATACAGCATCTCTCTCTTAGTATGCTCTCTCTCTCTCTCTCTCTCTCTCTCTCTCTCAAGAATAGCTTACTTTTTCTGTTGGAAGTTTGCATATCACTCGAATTTTCATTGTGAGAATGATCAATGCAATACCAAATTTCCAAATTTCCACTCGGTGTGTGTGTTTGTGTGTCTGTCTGTCTGCACGCGCATGTGACTGACAATTTTCTTCAGTGTTTTGTAGACAAATCATACAAGATACCTCTTCCTTGGTATAGACGACTCTATGCAAATCGGGATTCGCCGTCCTGCCAACTTATTCGGACATCCAACTGACCAAACAGTTCAATTTATAAACTCTGATCTACAATTTGACGACAAGTACAAGAATGCCGCTGCAACAAAAATTGCTTTTGGCCACTTCCCCCTTTCCTTCACTGCTTCAACCCCCAAAGGAGAAACTTACCAAATTGTATTTGCCAACAATTCTTTTTCGACATATATTTGTGGTCACCTCCATGCGAAGATAAGTAGTAAATTATGGTGGCTTCATGAGTTAACAATTGATGGAAATGAAGAGAAGAAACTATTGAGAAGTTTCTGGGAGTGGGAATTGGGGGATTGGAAGGAGAATAGGTTTGCTCGCATTCTCTCAATTGACAAAGGGGCAGTTTCTTTTACGGACTTCAGGCTTTCAAATTACAAATCAGGGTTTGACACCAGAGTCGTAATCACATACCCAACTGACTCAAGAAGCATGAATCTAGCCGAAACAGGTGGTGCATTGATCAGAAATGACATAAATGCCCTCATTTTCTCTTCACAAGGTGTTTTGAATGTGACTGCAAGGGTTTTCGACTCTTCTCGTGAGTTTAGAATAGTTGAGGAGATACCATTGCTACCTAAATCAGGTCACAACCTATATCAGTACCAATACCCATTATTTCACGCCAAATGGAATGCGGAGACTTACAAGAGTGACAATCCAACTCGCTATTGGGTACAAGTTTTTGTCAGAGATTCTGATGGCAGGGAGATATCTAGTGAGGAAAGACCGTTTTCAGTTGAAGGTAGAGGGGTTATTCAGTCATTTCACTTATTGAAGTATCTTCTATTGGGAGTTCGATGGGAGGATCTCTATAGTTTCCTGTTATGGAGCAATTTGGGTTTTTTGATACTGTTACTAAGCCTCCCAAAGGTGATGCATCATTTTGTTCAGAGAAGTGTAACTTGTCAAAATTGGTATCATCCCTTTATTTCATACCTAATTGAAGGTTCAAGGAATAGACTCATTTGGTTTTCCATGGTAACTTATCTCTTCTGGTTGATATATATGCCCTGGTTATGGGGCTATGCTATGTCTGAAAATGGGGAAATTACTCCAATGTACCTATCTGGATGGAGAATAAAAGACGGGAATAACATATTGAAATATGGTGGAATTGGGAAAGTAGATCTTATGGTTATAACCTTGCCTTTTTTGTATTGTGTGGTCACTCCAATGGTTCTTCTTATACATGGCTTGTTTGCCCAGCAAGGTAGGGTTTGTGCAAGCAACTGGGCAAGAAAGACACTTTTGGCGGCCTCTGGACTTGTTTGTTTGGTGCATTTTAAGGTCTGTTTTAATAACTCCGATTTTTTCTTATTAACTTTCTGTTCTCCAAACTTTCTCTGAAATTATTTCCAACTGCTTTTACAGATGTGCTCAAACTTGATGCTGGCTTATGGATTTGGACCTGTTGCCATGTCACTGGCCCTCCCATGGGCGCCCCCTTTGTTATTTATTGTATCCATTTATAATACTATGATCCTGTAATTTAAACCTTCATTAAATTATGGGTTCTCAAGTTGTAACTTAGTTTGCTCTTGGTTGTACATAGGGATCTAAAAAAGTCACAGCGTGACCGGATACTGTAGGGTTTCGGGTAGGTTACTAGTGCAACAATTCGATTCAATTCATGATTTGTTCACTATCCGAAAATCAGAATCCATGCATAAAACTAATTCCAAGATTAATAAAGAATTTACCACTAGACCTGCAGTGCAGCGGAAACGTCAAGTCTAGTCTAGCAGTAGCCTTCTTCTCCTTTCCTTCTCGTGTCGGATTCACGCAACAGCCTAGCAGTCACGCCTCTATCAGTATCCACACGAACAGGTTGACAAACTTCTGAAATTCGGTATGCTAGTACCGAATTAACAGCCCCGTCTTTTCTCTCTTATTCTCTCTCTCGTTTTCTGAATAGAAAATGAACATAAAATCTGGAACTAAAAAGCCGAATTGCTGTTGTATATTTATAACAGATCGCACCAGTTCATTGAGCCTGTTCACTTGCACCATTTCGTTGGAGCCTCTACAGAAAACCTTATCTGATCAGATTAGATGAGAATAGACAGAAATTCGGGCCTAGCCCATTAAGACCTGATCCATATTAATTATTAATATGGCCCATGATATTCTGGCCTATTAGTACATTTCTAACAGATACGTCACGGCACGGCACGTGTGCCGGTCATGTGCCGTGGACGTGACTATCTTTTGAAATTTTAGCACGTCATGTCACGTTATGCGAAAGATCCGGTCACGACACGGCACGTGGTTACACGAGTCACTTATAATTAGGACCGTTAGATCTTAATCGAATGATGAATTTTAAATAAACTAACTTAAATTATAAAAAATATAGTTAAACGTGATTAAATGTAATCAGTTATGTTTGAACACGTCACATTTGGTCAAAGCATAACTAACGTGCTGTGACGTGACCATTCACGTGCCGACTATTCTTTCAAATTTAGTCACGTTACAGCATGTATTGAGAACCCTACTTGTACATAGTGCGTGTATATACGGCAATGTCACCCTACGGTGTGGACAGTTAACTGGACTCTTTTTAAGTCGATTTAGAAACCCTTATATCCTTCGGACCTCAAGTTTAGATCAATTCATTATCAGTAGTTCTTCCTCAAATGGTGGTTAAAGTTAAATTTATTAGAATTAAAATTGTTAAAGCCATGCAACGCCTACAAAAATCAAAAGGAGAAAATTGGAGCAATTATGTCTGTTCATTTTTCCTATCCAAGATGAGAATAAAAATTAATTTTCGCATAATTGAGGTTTGACCCACCGCTTTGCTAAAGATATCAAAATTGTGGGGGTTTTGTTCATAGAATTTTGGACAAAATATTATTTAAAGTTGGATCTAAACAGTTAGATTTGTGTCAAATTCGTACAGAGTTTATATTCGCGGAGCAATTTAAATTTATTCAAGCCAAGACAATTTTGCATGAGATGCATTAAAGGATCTTAAAGGACAATATGAAATTGACAAGCTTGTCAATATTGATAGAAGAAGATCCGTCACTCTTGATGCTAAGAGATGCTTCATGTTTCATAGCTCTCATTCTTTGTCTAATTTCAACACCTTCAACCTCTCTCATCAACCTTCTGATGGCTTTTCAATCTTCCCTCTCTCTAGTTTCCCCTCTAATCTGATACCAACCTTCCAAACATGCGTGACATATCGAGCATTCCCCATTTGATCGGCAAACTGGGGCCGACAGATCATGGGGACCCCCTTGCAGATGGCCTCAAGGGTCGAATTCCAGCCGTTATGTGTCCAGAATGCACCAACTGCAGCATGTGCCAAGACCTCCTGTTGTGGAACCCAACTGACTATCTTCCCATGGCCACTTGTCGCCTTGATGAACCCATCAGGCAAATCAATGTCAACCTTTCCGAGGATTGAACCCGGTCGAACCACCCAAATAAATGGCTGGTCACTGTTAGCCAAACCCCATGCAGTCTCAATGAGCTCCTCGTAGTCCATGCAAGCGAGGCTGCCAAAACTCACATAAAGCACAGAGCCAACAGCTTGTGTGTCCAGCCACTCTAAGCAACTATGATCTGGATCTAGCAAACTGCTTCTGGCCGGCGGAGTGAACTTATGGAGAGGACCGATACAAAACACAGGAACTGGTATTGCTTTTTGGAACTTCTCTACCTCTGTACTGTCAATGGCATCGAAAGTGTTTACAATGACCTGAGGATGCTCTTATAGCATCTATACCATGTGTCAAGAAGTCACTTAACACTTCGTGGCTGCAATCGCCAATATGCGGCAAGTCCCTCATTCTGAGAGGGGTAAGTTCGATTACTGGCATGTTCAATTGTGACTCTGTTCAAACATGAATTGAACAAAATAAATTTATTACAATAATAGACACGTTGGAGTATGTAGTGCTGTTATTGTTGAGCATGAAATCTATACTAAGTTACTAACCTTGTACTGGTATGAAGCCTTTCTGGACTAACTGAGGAAATGTCATGAACCAATTTAGAGTGGCTGCTCTACCTGTCCTAAGTACCAGAGTCGGAACTCCAAGCCTATTCGCAAGATATTGCAAGTTGTACCAGTGTGTGTCCCAGATTAAAATAGCTGCTCACAACTATTGTCAGAAATAACGCTTGTCAAACAATCATAAAATAACGCTTCATTTTTGTCAGAAATACTGCTCACAACTCTTCATTTTTGTCAGAAATAACGCTTGTCAAACAATCATAAAATAGCTGCTCACAACTATTGTTCCAAGCTATAATTTGATGCACGGTGTTATCAACTACGGATGTGAACCGGCCTGATATTTCTCCATCTTTAACCAAGATGAAGCGGTACGAAGGATATTTGGTGGAATCGATGGAGTTGTCGGTGGTATGAAAGATGGTGATGGAGAAGCCGCGAGAATGGAGAAGTGCAGCGACTTCTAACATGGGATTAATGTGGCCTCGATAAGGCAGTGGAAACAATAGCACTCTTTGTCCCATGAGTATATGTACTGTTTGAATTGTAGAGTGAGTGAACCTTGAACTGAGAATTGAGGTTGCAATTTGCAAAGCCATGAAGATGATACATATATCTTGCTCTGCTCTGCATTGCACATGTTGCGTACGCGCGGTAAAAGATAATTAGAAGAGAAACAAGCTGTAGGGACATTGAGAAATGAGTAAATCGAGTAATTAATTTATTGGTACACATCTGATCTTATCATTAATGCCACATTTCCTTCTGACAAAAATAATTAATGCCACGTAATCGGCACATTCAAGTAACCACATAAAAAATATTCAGGAGCTTAGCCAAAAAAAATTAGAATAAGTAAAAGGGATCATTAGTGTATTGTGATTTAAGTTTTTTTAGAGGACCAAATAGTATTTGCAGTACGTTGAAAGTCTCCGTCTGAAAGAAAAATAAATAATTGATTAATTAATAAGGAGGTATGGGCTACCGGACTTATGCATCTGGCACCGTCTCAAATGTGTTATTAATGTGGCTAATTTTACATTGAAAGAAAATGCTTAATTAAAGGATGAAATGCTATTTTCTGTGTACTGTATACTGATATCAATCAGGCCAAATTAACATAATTAAAAGGATGCATTCCGTATATACGTCCGTGGAGCACTAGTGACTTAAAATAAAAAAAAGCATCCACTTTAGCTAGTTATATTGTATCCGAAATGCACGATCAAAAGAAGATATTTTTTGCAAAATCATGACAGCGATCTGAAATTGTTATAGGAAAGATGAATTTGAGAAGCTTAGCGGCTGCAAGTACTTTAAAATATACGGATCTACTGTAGAAGTCACCGTACAGTACGGAAACAAATTTACATCTGAAAATGTGCATGCAAACGAAAACAAAAAGGGGTTGCATCTTCTTTATTAGTAGAACCTACCTATCAACTAATTAACCTTGTACTTTTCAACATACAGACATGCATAATTACATGCTATTTACACCATAATACCATATCACTAATAGTAAAAGTGTCATCTTCACTAATACTCCCAACACAAACATTCAAAACACATTTTATTTTACCGAAAAAAAGGCAAAGGCACTTTTACAAGAACTGGGGGGAATGAAGCTATACGTGGGAGGGACATGAGAAGATGGCCAAACGAATCATTTGGATTCAAATCTGCTTGAGAATCAGTGTTACTTTTCACTACGTCTCCGTTCTCGTGCCTGTCTTTCTGAATCAGAGAGCAAAGAGAATTAACTCTCGACATGAGGTACTGCTCATCTGTGGCAGCACCGTAGCAGTCGGCTGGTGCTCTATCGCTTAAAAAGAAGAAATTGATCTAAATTAACAGAAGCATTATATTGAATTGGATATATTTTACAGCGATCTAATTAATTAAATGGTAAAATAATTTCAAAAAAAATATAAAATTTGATCTTCAAGCATATTTTAATATATCATGTTGAGCGGTTCGGATCGACCGTTTAGACTTTGAAAACGAAAATAAAAAATATGAGACACGATGAGACATGAAAGACATGAGGCATTTGAACCCTCTAATTAATTTTACAATATATTAAATATTTCTATGAGTAATTAAATATAATATTTGAGATACATACTATTATACCCTTATATTTTTCCTTTCTTAATCTCTCTTTGATTCTTTCTCTCCGACGTTAGATACGATTTAGAGATGATTTAGATATGTCAGATGCCTTGTATTAGTCATCTCCGATTCTCTCTCCCTTCTACTGTGACAAGTTTTACAATATATTTACATCATGTATTTCTTAACCCTGTTGAACTTAACCTTAGTGGGTGTGGATTAAAGGGTTCTTTCCCCGAGTTGCTTCGATCTAATTTGTGCAAATTGGAGGTTATCTAGCACATACCTGCTTAGAGTTCTTTCATTTCACAAATTATTGATCATGAAACATTCAAATTATGTACGGAATCACACCATTAAAGTTGTAGACATATATTTTTATTTCATCTCAATTGGACCTATTACAATGAAGTTATAGTCCAAATACTGATGACTGGCTGCCAATATTGTCTAGCACATTTTAACCAGCCCAGAAATGATGCTTACGGGCTTCTAATATAAAAAAAAAGCCCAGAAATGGGAAGTCCGTAACTTAATACGAATTTTTCTGACAATGATACATCCAGATTGTTTTGAATAGGAATGAGAATTGTTAATATGAAAATGAGAATTTTAATTTATTAGAATCTCAGTCATTTAATTCATAGAAAATTTTAGAATATAGGTGTTCAGAAAATACATGAGAAATTTGTTAGGATGTTGATTTTCTTTTTTGTTTTTATAGAAGATGTTATACTAAAATTAAAATATATTAAGTGTATTAATACTAATCACTGATTATGATCAATATAATTGTATATATAAGATTCTCAAAAAAATTAAATGAGTAAATTGATTATACACTGCAAAGTGATATTAGAGTGAACTTAACTTAAAATTAGCTTAATATTTTAAAATTAAGTGTTGTTAGTTTAATTATGCTTGTTTAAATTGATTAATTTTGTTCTTCGTTTAAATAATTTTTTTCTTTGTGCTTGTTTAAATTGTGTTTATCTTATATATACAATTAAATTGTGTTTCTTTAATTGTGCTTGTTGTTTATGAAAAAACAAAATAGCTTCAAGAGTAAACTTGATTTTGAAAATTATAGTTAGTATATAAAATGAATAAACTTCACGATTTTGACCTTATATTTAATCAATTAATTTAATATTGTTTAGAATATTATTGTGATGTTGCTGATAGAGAAAAAATAATAATAAAAATATTAACAAATCATATTATTTTATTTTTCTTATTGAGGATTGGTAAATTGTATTGTCTATATATACGAGGCCTTAGTTTATCTTACTTTATAATTAAGCTTCCGCTGCTCTAAGACTATATATTCATTTACAATTTTAAATTAACTTATTGAGAATTGTTTATATTTAGACACTCCATCGAACTTTGAATTTTATTATTTTGTGGTATGTTTTACATTCTTCTATAGTTAGATGACTTACAATTATTTATTATTGGTACATGTATAATTAAACAAAATATACATAATAATACGGTTCAAGAAAAGAGGAATAAAAAATGTGGAGTAATCACTGTTTTTTATTTATTTTAGTTTTCTAATTCAACACTTGTATTATAAATAATTATTCTAACAACAAAAAATAGCTAGTGTAGTGGTAGATAACAAAGTTTAGAAGCAAAGGTTTTCGGATTGGAGCCTCGCTTTCTAACAGGAGAATTAATTTTGAACATTGGTGTTAGAGGATCTGTATCATCCTAGGTACCTGACTCAACACAATTAAAACGGACGACCCATATTTACTCTCAGCCAGTGCCTATTCGGGATGACGCAGGGTCCAATATTATTTGTGCTTTGAGATTCGTGCCAAGTTAAAAGACAGATCCTGAACCGTTCGTTTCAATTGTACTCAGTCGGGTAACTTGAGGAGATGTGAATTCGATGTTGGAGTCCTCATTTGAAAATATATATTTTTTGTCTAAGCCCGGGTTCAAACCAAGGACCTTTATGTGTGAGGCGAACGTACCCGACATATTTATTAATATCCAAAGTTAATTAGAAATTAATATTTATGCTAAGAATTCCCGACTTTCGCCAAAAATGTCCAAACCGGCCATTTTATGGCCGGTTTACTCTTTTTTTTAGAGACACTATGAAGAGCAAAATAATGAAATATAACATTGAAAATTTGAACTTTTTGTTTAAATTATTTGTTATATTACTTTTTTTATTTATAATTAGCATAAAATACACTAGATTACTTGAAATTATGTTGAATTACACTATATTACAATAAATTATGTTAAATTACACTAAATTACGTTAAATTATGCTAAATTACAATAACTTTGCTAATTATGCTGAAATACGGTAAATTACGTTAAACTACGCAAAATTACGCTAAAGTAGACTGATTTTGTGCCATCTTTCATGAATAATAAAAAAATAGTAAAAAAATTTGGAAAATAGTAAAAAAATTTGGAAAATAGTAAAAATTGGTATTCTACAAGTTCATTATGTAGCTAATTTATTGAGCTACTTAGATTGAATAATAGAAATAAAAATCTTAATCGGAAACTTCAACTCAAGTTTTGAGGCCCTTCCCTTTGTTTTTTTGGCAAGAATTTTTAAAAATCGCAAGAAGTCAGTGACACATGTGTCTTTTCGCAAGCTTTCTGAAAAGTGGTCATTTGCTGAAATCGGACACTCGAGCGCCGTTTTATGACCGTTTGAAGTTTCGTCGTCGTTTTTCACCGTTTCAGTGAAGATATCGTCCCTATTTATATGTAATTTAGCGAATTTACCGTATTTTAGCGTAATGTAATGTAATTTAGTGTAATTTAACTTAATATAGTGTAATTCAACATAATTTCAATTAATTTAGTGTATTTTAGTATAAATATGCTAATTATATATAAAAAGGAAGTAATCTATCAAATAATTTAAATAAAATTCAAATTTTCAGTGTTAGATTTCATTATCTTGCTCTTCATAGTGTCTCTAAAAAAAAAAAAGAGTAAACCGGCCATAAAATGGCCGGCTTATGGGGAGAGTAAACCGGCTATTTTATGAGCGGTTTAGACATTTTTGGTGAAACCCCAGAATTCTGAGCATAAATATTACTTTGTATTAAACTTTGGATATTAATAAAAATGTCGGCGAACGTACTAACCAACTATGCAAACTAGAATTACTTGTACCTTTCGCATGTTTATAGAATAAGAACACCATGTAAATTGTTCGGACTGCCAGAATTCCTGACGGTCCTATTCCCTTTAGGACTGCTAGATATTTGAACAGTTATGAAGAAAATAGAACCGCTTGGAAATATGATGGTTTGAGCATTTTTAAAAATATTCAAAAAACATGGATAATTTTGTATTTTTTTATTTTTTAGGATATTAAAAAAATAGGGCACTGAGGGTGTAATAGAGAAAGAACGGTCGTGATTTAAGATTCAGGTACCTATATTTGGTCCGCTTTAAATTTCGTGCAAGAGTAAAAAAAGAAAGAAAGAACGGTCCGATATCTATTCCACCCTCCAACCTGATACGGATTCGTAAAACACCGGATCAAACCGCGATCCCGACGGGCCCGACCAAGGAAACTCAGCTGGTATGGTCTGACCGATCGGCTCCACTCCAGTAGACACATTTCTCCGACCTGAGAGCGCTTTCCTTGTCTGTGAAACACACACACACGAACTCCCTCTCTCGCTCAATGGCAGCCGAGCCGAAGACAAAGTATGATCGCCAACTCAGGTAATTCCTCTTGCGGCTTAGTTTGCCTGATTTGAATAGCTTTACCAGTTAATCCGACATAAACCCTCTTACACCCTTTTTGGTGCTTCCCGTTCTCTCCGCTCCAAACGCGGCGGAGGTTTTTTACCCTCCTCTTTGGGATGGGAGGAGCGAAGGCACTCTGCTTGATAAACGCGCTCTTTTTGACCGGGGTTTAGTATGAGCCTTTACTCAAACCTATATTCATACGCTACTCATGAACATCGTTATAAAATCAAAAGTGAAGAATTACACAGTAATACAAGGATCTTGTTTCTCCTTTTTATTTATTCGTGCCTTTCTAGATTTACTGTGAATTGATCTTTTGTCGCCTTAAGAGGCATAATAAGTATTATTTGGATAATATACTTTATGCTGTTTAAAAAAGGATATGGGGAGAACAGGGACAGTCTGCACTGGAGAATGCTAGCATATGCCTACTTAATTGTGGGCCCACCGGCTCAGAGGCTCTGAAGAATCTTGTGCTGGGTGGCATTGGTAGCATAACTGTAGTTGATGGCGCAAAAGTTGAGGCGTATGATCTTGGAAATAATTTCTTGTGTAAGTTATTTTCTGTTGGAGATATACTCAAATTAAAGTTGTGTGCATGTAAAAAGGTTAAGGATTAACTGCTGCTACCTGTACGGTGCCTGATCAGCAAGGTACGATCCCAGTAAGGAACAAACTCTTGTACTGTACATCCATACTTGTTTTGGTGGTGTATGACTGAATGATACTAAGGATTGACAATCCTTGCATTGAGGCAAGTTTTCTGCAAATTTTCCCTTGATTTTTGTGCAAGTTTTCTAGTTTTGTTGGCCACACCCTTGCATTGAGGCATAAAGATTTGAATTGGAGCTACTGGTATCAACTAAACATTTAGGTTCCCCCTGTTGTTCATCTTAAATCTTTACATAACAACATGTAATTAAATGAGCAGTGGATGAAGGATGTCTGGGGCAATCAAGGGCAAAAAATGTCTGTTCCTTTCTGCAAGAACTGAACGATGCAGTTAAGGTCAAGTTTGTGGAGGAGTCACCTGTGGCTTTGATTGACACCAACCCTTCTTTCTTCTCCCAATTTACTCTTGTCATTGCCACTCAGGTGAGAATAAGATTCTCTAGTAAATAAGTTTTTTTTTTCGTAATTAGAATGGTGTTAGAGTTGCTGAAATTGCAGGGAGGGGCAGAGTTTATGGTTTTATGTTGATGCCAATATTAAAGAAATTAAACAAAATATTGAAATTTGTTTGGGTAGGCAAACTGCTATAATTATTCAATTGGAAAATGTTTATTTTTACAAGGGTGGTACAACATATTCAAGTTGGTGCATTCAACAGAAATTCTTAGTACGAGACCAAACTCTACCTATTTAGCACTTTGGAAGAGACGTTTGTGTTGTAGGGTTGTTGTGTAGCAGAGATACGAGATCAAAAATGAAGGAGATAAAAAGATGGATATATGGCTTTTTTCGAAAGAAGGAATGCATTTTCTTGGATTCATCAATGTTGCATCCAGATTGCACTAGTAACTGGTCTTTAAATATACTCGACATAAATTAGAGCCAAGGAAAAACAATATGATATTGGCTGGAGACCCCTAATGCCTGAAGCTTATACTCTAGCCCCTGTACTTTTGTACATACTACATAGTAACAAGGTTTACGAGTAATACCCGAATTGTTCGTTTTTAACATCTCCCAAAACAAATCAGTGAATTAAATGGGGTTGGCGTATTTTACAATTAATACCTCTATTGTACCGAAATTAAGTCGCAAATATTACGAATAATTACTCGATTTATACCAGATTGTTCACAAAATTTATGAATTTTTTTATTTGCTTTCTAAAATTATCAATAATTTGATATGCTATTTGCATTGTAAAAAACAAACTATTTCCAATTATATCTGTATTATGCCCTAAGCACAAATTATACCTTGCCGAAGTATTCCTAATTCGAATGCTGTTACTATTCTTTGTATTATTGTCACGGATACTTGTAGGTTTTCTTTCACATAATGAAGATTATTTGTAACAGATGCTGGAGAGTTCTTTGCTGAAGCTGGATCTTATTTGTAGAAAGTCAAATGTGATTTTAGTTGTGGCACGCTCCTATGGCCTTACTGGTCTTATACGGATCAGCGTGAAGGTGAAAGCTAATCGACCCTTTAGATTTTGCAATTTAAACTTGATTAATTTACTTGGATGTTAGCTTTCGTTGAGATTACAAATTTGTTGCAATATTACTTTTCTTTTTGGCACCTCATACTATGTTGGCAAGTTTTTTAATTAAATAAATAATTAATTATTTGTAGAGATATGCTTTTACTCATATTTTTCTAAGGTTGTAAAATAGATGTGAATAAGCTGAAAAGATCATTGTATTTGGGGATTAATATAATATAGTGCCTCGCTTCTCAAGTCTGAATGCATTTACCCTAACCATCTTTGTAATTCAATTGACAAAGTTTAAATTTTAAGGGGATGCATTGCTAAATGCTAGTCAATTTTTTCTAGAGAGGTGCATACCAATTGATATCTCCAATTGATTTTCAATTTTGTAATTTTTTTGTTTATTTCATCAGGAACACAACGTGGTAGAGTCGAAACCTGATCATTTTTTAGATGATTTAAGATTGCACAACCCTTGGCCTGAGCTCAAAGAGTTAGGATTTTAATACCTGTATCAAATTATGCTTCTACTATTTTTATCTTTATATTTTTAATAATAAGTTCCTCTGACTATTACACAACTAACTTTATTTTTAATTTTGTTAATATCAGTTAAGCATTTAAACATACTACCAAAATGAGAGGTGTGCAATTCTAGAAAGACTTTAGAGTGCTACAGTCTAGTGCTATTTGTTTTTTTTTTTTGAGTAAAGGTTGGTGGTCAAACCATCCAACTATTTAATATCCACAAGGATTCCCCATCCGGGTTTTGAACTTGCGACCTCCCACACGGTGGGCATTGCCTTTGCCACCGGACCAAAGGCTGGTTCTTAAGTCCAGTGCTATCTGTGTAGTATAAAAAAAAATATTGCGCTGAAATGGTAATAAATACAAACTTCTAATGAGGCCTCAATCAGGACAAACAAGGAATTTGAACAATTTAGCTCAAAAATCATCTAAAATTTGGAATCATTCCTGAAATTGTGTGCTATTTTTGCCTCAAATCAACCTATTTGGGCTTTGATTGCGGTTCGCAAAATCGAGGTAACACGGATTTGTCAGTTTGTTGATTTATTCTTAGCTTTTGTTAATCCTTTAGCTAGACACCACCAATCCATAAAAAAATTAAGATAAAGTAAACACACACACAGGATAAAAGAGAGAAAAAGACGAAGAAAAAAAAATGTGAAGTGCTTGAACTCAAGAGTAGCATTTACATGTTGGTTATTACTGGTTATTTAAATAGGTTTGCGGCGTCTATTGATTTTAATGAAAAAGACCCAGTGGTACACAAGCATACCCCATACATAGTAATTCTGGTTACACTTGCGGAGAAGTGGGCAAGTTCACATAAAGGGTGCTTACCTGCAACCCGACAAGAGAAAAAGGAGTTCAAGGTACCTATGCAATGGTTTGATCTCTCTTTTGTTTTTCTGTTGGATTATTTCATCCTTTCAGGAGAGAATCATAATGGAGCTAAATAGGATCAAGGCACTTTCACTAGGGTTTCTGTTTTTTCCTTTCTCTTTTCCTAATGCCAAGACAACTATTAGTTACCAGTAGATGAAGCATTCATATACCAGTTCCTCGATCTGTTACAAGATCACTTGACTACAAAACCAAAAATCTGAGTGATCCCTGTACTGCTATACTGAAACAGTAGCAGTTCTGGTATTCCTCATCAAAAGAGAATGGCTTGTTACTGGTATGTTTTAGGGATCTGCGTTGTCTGTTAATGTTTTCTACCTTGTTATAGCATTGCTGATGCTTAAGCCTAATTGTGCTCTTAATTAAATTGAATCTGTGTAATTCAAGGACAACAAAGGAGCAGCATATTGTTCATTTTCAAATGGCGTAACATACAAGATTAAGGGTAGTTAACAACAGCCAAATACTACCAGGGTTAAACTGAAAACTTGCAAGGGATATGGTACCAGAGAGGTGGTACCAGATTTGAAAACATTGTAATGGTTTTCTTAATGAAAATTGGTGGGATATCCCACTTTTTTCAAAAGAAAAAAAAACTACCTGGGTTAAACTGAAAATTGAAATTCAATATAATATTCCTTTTTTCTCAGAAATCTCCCTTGATTTTGTATCGGAAACTTTGTTAATTGATTCCTTATCTCTTTAGGATCTAATCAAGGGCCACATGCTTAATATAGATGAAGAGAACTACCAAGAAGCTATGGATTCAGCATTTAAGGTCTCTGTTACTCGTGGGATTAGTAAGTATAATGATTCTGTATGAATTTATGCATCTTTTGCTCATAAAAAACACAAAGTATAGTCTGGTCTGAAGAAGAGCTGCTGGGTTGTACACCATCCAGGTTGGGGCTTGTTTTGGGAGAAAAAGAATGTTATCCAACCAACTATACCTGATTGATATTTGTCTAAGCTGTCCTAACCAATGTTTTTAAATGTGGTTTTGATGAGGTATGCGGCCGCATATGCAGATTTTAATGCGGGAATACATATGCGGTTTTATTATGAGTTGTTAAAATAATATACATAAATTAACACAATTCAAAATTAAGAAATTAATAAAAATGATGAAATATGAACTATTTAAATTATGTGTGCAATGCTGGATTTTTTATTTAAATTTATTTTAGAAAATTAGTTGTAATTGGTTGAATACACAATCAAGAATAAAAGCATATATCATAATTATAATAAAATTTAGGATGAAAATAGAAAAAGGACCGGTCCATATAAAAATTACTCAATGAATAGTTGTCAAAGTATTGGAAACGGGAAACCTCTCTAGTGACAGCTGTCTGCCACTGTCTTGAGAACCGAATAATTGTCAAAGTATTGAACTAATTAAAGGCAATGACTAGAGACAGAAATTCCGGATTCTTTCAAAACATTAGTCCCACATTAAAAAACTCAAAATAAGTTTTGAGTCATTTATATGTATGTCAGTCGGGTAGCGAAATGTGTTGAAAAGTCGGATATCCGTCTGGGCGGGCGCACTGGAAACATCAATTAAAATCTCAATCCACGCACATGGTCTGAATCCGCATATATGGGCCGTATATTTCAATGCAGTATTGAGCCGCAAACGTATATACGCCCGCATATGTGGCCACATGGGCTGCATTTAAAAACACTGGTCCTAACCATACAGCCATCTTAAGAAGGTTTTCATATGTGGGTTTAGCTTGACTGTGCAAAGTAATTCTAAGATGTTTCTCAGAAGATCCTGTTCAGAAGTTGTAAAATATAGTGTATAATATTTGGATTCAGAGGGTTTGTTTGGATTTCTATTTATAAGTTGAGGACGTTCCCGCACAGTGAACATGACAAACCTTATACCATCGGTGCTTTTTTAAGTTGGCCCTCGTAGGAACAAGTATTGGCCAGTATGGGGACTCTTGATGTCAAGGACTACCTAATAGAAGCCAACCAGTATTGCTTTTTTATTATCAGGTCCCGAGCTTCATCAAATTATCGAGGATAGTGCCGTTAATGTTAATTCGACTTCATCTGATTTTTGGGTTTTGGTGGCTGCTTTGAAGGTTAGACATGATTCTTTTCCCAAGTTTAACATTTATTTAGAAAATTTAATTTTCTCCAAGAAAAGGGGGGAATTTAAGCTGCTTTTTTTTGCAGCAGTCGAACTTTTCAATTTTTCATTCAAATTAGTTTGTCCTTTAGATGCCTCTATGGCATGGTGCAATAGTGCAATGTTTTTTTGAAGTTCATGTGTCTAGTGGCAGAACCTACGTAATGAAGCAAAAATGTAAAAGCGCAAGTTTCAAAGCCTAAAGCACCGAGCCTGTAAAGTTATAAATGTTTTTTTTCTGCATGTGAATCCATCCTGCCATTGCAGATTACTCATTTAAGTGAGCAACAGACACCTGTGAACAGAAACAAAGTCCATGGGGCCTCATTGAACATCATAAAGTTGGTGCATTTTTGAGTAAAAACAAAAGGAGCCTTGTCTAGCAGCAGCTATCAATAACTTTCTTGTACAATTGACCTAATTAAGCTACAAGCATTTTTAGTTTAACATTTTCATGATTTTCTTTGTTTCTGCTGAAGCTCTGGATTTTCTTTAATAACTTTACACAGGAATTTATCAACAAGGAAGGTGGTGGAGAGCCCCCTCTTGAGGGTTCAATACCTGACATGACTTCTTTAACAGAGTTAGTTTCATTTTTCACATTTGATCAAGGATTACTATGTACTAGTACCAAAACTTTGACTTACTGCAACAGTGCCAGAATTTCAACTGAATTTCATCTCAGCGGGCACATCCTTGTTGTCATAATCATACCAGATCAGTAGGTGTCAACCAAGCAGGCATGCATAACCTAGCACTGTACTTTGCTTTGCATGAACTTGTATGTTTGACTGGGTTCTGCCCTGAAATAAACCATGAAACAAGAAAAACAGTGCATAATCAGTACGCAGGGTATTGTGGTTTCCAAGTTATTCATGCTCACATATTTGTACAGGTATTATGTAAATCTGCAAAAGATTTACCAAGCTAAGGCAGAGAAGGACTGCAATGAAATAGAGAGGTACGTCAGAGAAATCCTGAAGAGAATTGGCCGAGACACTGATTCTATTCCCAAGTCTGTTATAAAAACCTTCTGCAGAAACAGTAGAAAGCTTAAGGTATATTCTTGTTTATTTATGTTTGAATATTCACCATCGGAAGTGTTCTCACTTTCTTTCTTTTCTTTGTATACGTCTCTTCAGAAAAAAAAAAAATTGAATTATCGCCACAAGAATTTTTCGTAGCAACAGTACCCTGATGGTTACTCTTGTCCTGCTTGTTTAATATGAAGATGCAATTAGTTCTGGTTGTATGTTTGTACTTGTATAAAATAAATAATGGATTAAAATATATGAGTGATCTAATGTATCAAAAATAGGATTAAAATATATTATTAATGTATCAAGATTGAGTTTTAGTCCCAAAAGTTTTAATTTGTATCAAATTGTTCCGACAGTTAAAATATGTTAATAAATGGATGGATAATGTGTTATGAGGGGGTGGATGCTGGTGCTAGTATCCATTTTATCCATACTGGCACTACCTGATGATATAGTTGACGCCATTAATGTCATGTCATTTTTACAGGATACACCGTATATCCATTGAACATAAAATTTCAATTCACTTTGGTGTCCAAATTATCAATCAGCTTTCTGATGCTTTAATGGCATGGATTTTCATCAACTTCCAAACAAATGTCGATGCAGGACCAATTAGTTACAAATGGATGCAGGACCAATTAGTTACAAATGGAAACCTTATGGACATAACAGGAACATTGAAACTTTAGGGACCAAAATGAGAAAAGGTGATACTTTAAGAACCATTTGTTTAGTTTATTCTTAATATTGGAATTAATGAATAAAAAGACAATGGAAGTCCTGGTACTATGAAGTTGCGAAAATTGATACAAAGCCCTTCCTGCGTAAGACAACCGTCTTGGAATCACTTGGGTATTTTCAATATTGAGCTTTAATGGTTTACCAATGTTATCAGGTATGCCGGTACCGCACCATTGAGGAAGAAATTACTTCTCCTAGTATCTCAGAGCTTCAAAAGTACGCGACTGATGAAGATTACTGGTTAGTTACCCCCTTGTGCTTTTTAGTACAGATACAAGAAAACATGTATGGCACTAAACCTGCCTGTAACTGGTTCTGCTTAATTGCACTTCTGCCAATTGTGCAATTAAGCTACAGTTGTAGCATTTTGACTCAATTCAGTGGTAAGTCTATTTAATAACTTTTTAATCCAGTTGTGCTTAAAATAAGGTCTCCAGTTTGCAATAAATGATTAATTAATGTTTCAGTTCTGCTCAATATGAACAAACACAAATTCTGGTCTTACTGTCAGTTATACATAATTTCCGAAGATGGCTAATTTCTTGTTTTGCTTCTTTATGGTCTTTTGTTTCAGTTGTTTAACTGTTTCGTGCTTAATCATTTACCAAAGATCACCAAAATGTATAGTTCTGCTTAGCATTTACCCATGAATTACTGCAGTAATGTTTGTCATATCAGAACTTGAATGCCAACTTGGTTATTATTGCCCATTTTGAGCAATATGGATCTAAAACTTTTTTTTTTACATTTATTAATTTGTAGCTTTTCGGTTGGGTTCTATATCCTACTACGCGCAGTTGACCGGTTTGAAAACAATTACAACCGCCTTCCTGGTGTCTTTGACAGGTACTTCTTCAGCTAGTAGTGATGTTTTCATTTTTCAAGTTAAATGCGTGGAGTGTGTAGGATTCCCTAGATGGATTGTCTTTCTCTTCTTTTTTATTTTGAAAAAAAAGGACTGCTGATAATAATAGCAACAAAAGGAAGTGTCACAATACTGAATAAGCAAGAGGTGATATAACGGAGAAGGTGTATTACATCACCTGAATGTATACAATGCGGAGAGGCTGGATGTTATCCTGATCCTAATTTTAGTGGTTCAAATTATTTCTGAAGTGTTGTGTACTTTAAGTCTTCCTTAACAACATGTGTTGCAATCTTTTTGTGATAGTGAGATTGAGGAGGACGTGTCTCGACTGAAGGCAATTGCTGTCTCGATTTTGAACGATCTGGGCTTGAACGGATCATCGCTACCTGAAGACCTGGTGCATGAGATGTGCCGGTATGCAGGTGCAGAGATTCATGCAGTGGCTGCATTTATTGGAGGTGTCGCCTCGCAAGAAGTTATCAAGGTTTTTTTTTTTCCATTGAATAACACTTCCAGTGGAAAACTGATGGGTTGGGTCAATTCCAGGTGTTGTTGGTTTTTTGGTTAATTTGAACCTCGTAAGTTTCTGTTGGGCGAGTTAGGTTCCTTATCAGTGAGGGTTGTTATCCTGAAAAAAGTTATGATTGTGTTTTTTTCGTTTTCGTTTTTTTAAGGGAGGTCAAAACTAACTGTTTGGTTTCGAAAGGTTGGGTCATTAGTGGGGTTTGATGGGGTATCTTTTTCAGATCACTGAGATCCAATTTGGTCATGTCAGATTGCTAACCCAATTATCTCTGTTGGGAAATTGGATGTACAGAGTGAAAGAAAACATAACTACATTGTCTCAGGAAGCATTGTTGTAAAAAATTTTAACAAACAACTAATCAGTGCTGCACTGGTCTCAACCTTACCCATGGATAGGCTGCAAATAGTTACTTTTGTTTAAACTGAAAGGAAAATCTAGTTGCAAATAGTTACTTTTCAAAAATAACGGGTTCATATGGAGGTATAATTTAGTCTAGTGTACACCTTTCTTGTGACATCCTACAAGGAAAAAATAAGTTGGTGGGACATTTCCTAAAACACAAAGGACACGACCGTTAAAAAAGATAATGTTGCAGAAATAAATGACACTGATGCAACAACAACAAAGCCTTTAGTCCCATACAATAAATGACACTGATGCCATTCAAATTTAAATTGCAGATTTCTTGCTGTATAGTGCTTCATTTCATAATTAATGCTTATATTTGAATTGCAGTCTACATGTGATATTTAGCACATAATTTTTCTTTCATAAAAACATTAGAGCAGTTCAATGCAATGTTACTGTTGTAAATTTCTGGTTGGGTTAATTTCTAATATGCATTGAATTTCCGTAATTTTTCTTAGCTTACGAAATTATCTTATGTTTCTCTTTTCCTTTTTCAGCTTGTTACTAAGCAGTTTGTGCCATTGACCGGGACATTAATTTTCAACGGGATTGATCACAAGTCTCAAGTTTTCGTATTGTAGTATCTATCTTCATATATGAAATTTTCATAGGAGATTAATTTACTGTCAAGAGCTGCTGTAATTTTGCTAATTTTCAAGTCAATATGATGTGTGTGATTATTCTCATAACCATCACTGGTCTTACATGTGTTTGGATTGCTTTGATTTTGGCAAAGTATGTCTTTAGGAATGTGTGCTTGTTGGCTCCTTTTTGAAATGGATTCTGCCGTATGGAGAAATCTAAAAGATTCTCCTTTGTTGGATCTCTCTTTAATGGGTTCAATTGAAGTTTGTCTACCTAAGATGAAAAGAATATTTCCCAAGTAAATTTGCTTTTACTTTTCGAGATGGTGTGGGTAGTTGTTTGTGATTTGTGATGATAGAAAATGATGCATGGAAGGAATGAAACAAACCGTGTGTAAGGACAGCCAAAATACTCTATAGAGGGTTGGATTTTCTATATATTTAGTTTTGTTGCTTCACGTGGATTTTCATCCCTTGTATCCTATTTTCTTTGTTGGCTTGTATTATTACTGTTTTGAGATAGAAAGATGTATGGAGGTCTAGCCTACTAATTTCTATTTAATTGTCCATAAAGGACTTCAATCCGGGTTGGGTCTTGTATTATTTAAGTGTGACGCAAGACCCACTTAACAAAATTACCATCACGTTACCATCGCTAATCGCAGCTTGCAAAGCGAGGCCGTTCAGAACGATGACGTCCCGGGAGAGACAAAGGAAAAAAAAAAAAGATGTGGCCGTCCGCAACGATAACGGCCTGCAAAAAAAAAATCGAGGCCGTTGCGAACGATGACAGCCTTTTTGTTTTTTAAACGCCTAAGTACCCGAGCTCTCTGTCCTCTGTCCGTGACCTTCGGAAAAAAAAAAGAGACGCGGCGCAGCGGTAAGAAAAGAGCAACGACACCGACGGAAGCGGAAAAAAAAAACGCCTGGCCGTCGTCCTCGATAACGTCCAGGTCTCTTCCCCGCTGCCCTTCCCTCTTCCCCGCCCGCTGACCTTCCCCGCTGACCTTTTCTGAGAAGGTAAATTTTTTTTTTTTTGAATATTTTAGAACTTTGTAAATTAACAATAATTTAAGGTTTAATTTGTTGTGAAGATTATTGTTAGGTTTAATTATGTGAAATTGTATTCGATTAGATTTAATATTGTTAATTAGGTTATTGTTATTGTTAATTAGGTGTAATTAGGTTATTGTTAGGTTTAATTTTGTAAATTAGCATTCAATTTGGTTTTATTTTGTTAATTAGATTATTATTATTGTTATTGTTAATTAGGTGTAATTAGGTTATTGTCAGGTTTAATTTTGTAAATTAGCATTCAATTTGGTTTAATTTTGTTAAATTGCATCCGATTAGGTTTAATTTTGTTAATTAGGTTAGTTAGGTTATTGTTAGGTTTAATTTTGCAAATTAGTATTCGATTAGGTTTAATTTTGTTAAATTGCATCCGATTACGTATAATTTTACGTGGTAGGTATAATTTTATGCAATTGTACCCGATGTCAGACATGTTGGATGTAGGATGTCAATGTTAATGTAAATGCAAACGTAACTGTTATGAGTTAGGTTTAAATGTAAATTTTTGAAAAGTTAGATTGTTTTAATTTTAAGGTTAAAATGTTATGCATGCAGGATGTCAAGCAGTTGTGGTCCGAGTAATCCTCCACAAGAGAATTTTAGCAACTTATTATGGATGCCGCATGCACAGCATAAGGTCGCACTGTTATCTGACAATGTAAGTTACTCAATGAATCATCTCATATCCAAAATTCACATGTTTTTGAATAAAGAGATATAAATGTTTGAATTACGAGTTTTGATTTTAATCAAATTGTATAACAATGACAGGATTATACTGGGGTGGATGATCAACACCACCGGTCTGTGATTCCACGCGACCCGCGCTGCGACCCATTCTTGTGTAGTCTCGGTTTGTATCAGATAGCTCGATGGATGATATGAACATTGACAAAGGGCTCCTCGCTGGCCTCGTTGAGCGGTGGAGACCGGAGACGCACACTTTCAGAATATCCAAGCTAGCGATAAATTTCATCTTTCACATCATGACAACCTTGCTCACTAGTTGCCATCAATGTGAATCGAGGAGATTCGGTGTACTCCGCTCCTTTACGACCTTGCCGTATTTCACCACCGAAATGAACTCTCACCATGAGCATGATTAATTATTTTGATGATTTAGCTTGCACAATAATGAATAAATTAGATATAATTTATTATTACAACAAACATTACTAATAAGTACTACTACTTCTTACAACGAGCTTTGAAAGTACATGGAACAAAGTCATCATCGGAATTTGTCGGATCTGGATCTGGATCAGTCACAGCAGACGAAGTGGTGGCCTTACCAGTATAAGTACACGGAACAAACTTATCGTCCGATGCTGGAGGCTCTGGATCAACCTTCTTCTATTTCAAACCAAAGCCATATGGGTTTTCCACAAAGTCATCGTCTGAAATTTCATACGGACCATGTCGTCTATTCCATTCCTCCATCTTACATGTCTCACAATTAAGAAAATCACGACATACTTGACACTTGTACTTTTTTACTTCGTTTTTACCTCGATCACTACTTGACCCTCCTCTACGCCACGATCTCGGTTGCTCTCTTTCTTACCTCGATTGTTACTGTCCATCCTTCTCGTCCAAAAAAATGAATTTAAAAAATATTGCCACTAATGAACAATAAATATTAATTAATTGCCCTACACAATAGTTATTAAATAATATTTTTTCAAAAACTAAATTTAATTAAGCATGCAAATGTGAACTTCTTCATTTATTTATATATTTTAAATTATTTAATATTAACATTACTATTTTTTTAATATTAACATTACTAATTTTTACAAATTAACATTAACATTACTAATATTTTTACAATATTTTTATAAATTAACATTAACATTAACATTAACATTACTAATATTTTTACAAATTAAAATTAACATTACTATCATTTTTACAAATAACATTAATATTACTAATATTTTTACTAATATTTTTACAAATTAACGTTACTAATATTTTTTATTATTGTCAATACTAACATTTTTACTAACATTACTAATATTTTCTGCAAATTAACATTACAAATTTACAATATTTTTACAAATTAACATTACTAACATTACTAATATTTGTACTAATATTTTTACAAATTGTCATTAACATTACTAATATTACAACATTACATTACCGCTAACATTAACATTACATTAACATTACTAACATTACTAATACATGACATTACTAATATTATTTTAACTAATAATCAAATAATTTTGATATTCATCCAATATAAATAATAAACGTAAATACATGACATATAATTAAAAATTTACCTTTTATATTGATGATTTCTTTATTTTCAACGGCAGAGGTCTTCGACAAGCCGTAATTTTTTTTCCGTACAGGGAGAATTTTTTTTTTTTTAGATTAGTGGAGAGAGAGAGATACTCTGAATGTTGTACAGACTAAGCCAGAGGAGCGCGCAATTTATAGATCATCTGGACGTTACCGAGAATAACGTCCAGAGATTAACTTTTTTCTCCGCTGGTATGATGAAAAATTGTAAGTGACGTTGGCCGTTATGGAGAATAACGTCCAGGGCTTTTACTGTACTGCCGACAGGCCGTTATTGTCCATAACGGCCCGAAATTTTTTTTTTTCCGAGCCTCTCCTGGCCGTTGCCAACGATAGTGTTCGCGCAGAAGCGCAACGCAAGTTTCGGTACGCTTGAGGGCGTACCTTTTAAAACCGCGTTTACACTTCACGAGTAAGGGTTGCAAGTTACAACCCCTATCGAGTAGTATAATCGGGTATCGATCCACAGGGACGGGCAATTACTAGGTTAGAATCTACCAAACTCAATTAAAAACTAGAAGTGAGAAGGTTTTGGTTTGGTATTTAAGTTCCTAAAAAGGTCAATTCAAGCAATTCAAACAATGTAATAAAATGCTAGAAGAAATGTAAATTGTGTTTTGATTATGGATAAAAGGCGTTTCCAGGGTTTCAGATTTCATCTGTGATCTGCCTCTAGTGGTACGGCCCGTACCAAGTTGGTACGGCTAGGCCGTACTCCACTTGGTAAGGCAAGGCCGCACCACTCTGGTAAGACCCGTACTGGCTTGCCAGAACAGAGCTTACCAGTTCGAGTTGATGCATTCCTTGCTGGTACCTTGTGCTAAACTCTTTAGAAAGGTTCAATTGACCATACATAAGGTTCCTAAGCCTCAACCGTCGTGTGTTGGATCAAGATTTAGGTTGGAATGCAATTGATTTCCTTTTAGGGATTTCTACACCTCAATTCTCATGTGTTGGTACAGATCTACCCTAGCTGGTTGATTGGAGACCTAAGGCACCCTCTAATCTGTCGATTAGAGGAGAATTCAACCTCTCGGCTTCAATTCAAACAAGTCTACCCTAAACAATTGATTTGGTTGAGAGATTGAGATGATCACATGACCTTGATAGGTTTGATCTAGACCTAGAGGTTCATCATACACAATCACAGCAATCAAAGCAAGAGATGGCAAAGAAAATCACAATCAATCAATCAAAAGAGTTCATACAAGATACAAGTCAAAGAAAGTCAAAGCAAATCAAGAATCCATCTTAGAAACTGAAATAACTACTCATAGCACATGATCTGATCTAAAAATACAATAAAAGGGATAGAGAAAGTCATGGATCGAAGGGATCGAGAGGAGGAAGCTTGATCCGTCGAGTTTCGCCTCTTTCCTCTTCCTTCCTTCTTGCTCCTAGCTCCTTAGCTCTCTTTCTCTCTCTTACTGTGCTCTCAATTAGATCTGGAATGGAATGAATATCGAAATTGGAGAGTTCCCCGCTTGAAATAGCCTCTGCCAAAATTTGAATCTGTCAGGCCGCCTTTAGGTACGGCCCGTACCAAATTGGTACGGCCATGCCGTACCAGGCGTGATGAGCTGAAAAATGGCCAAGTCTGGTGAGACACGTACCAAGCCTGGTAAGGGTCGTACCTCATCATCTGAATCGCCGTTTCTTCGTGTGTTTTGCTCCAAACCTGCAGAAAACAAACAAACACTCAGCAGTACCAAATTCTAAAGATATATCGATGAAATGCACATGATTCTGGTGAATTAGGGCACGAATCTGGTACTAAAACAGGCCTAAAATAGACTAAATATGCGAGGTATCAAATTCCCCCAAGCTGAACCTTTGCTTGTCCTCAAGCAAAAAGTTTCAAACTCGGGTAAAAAGTGCTGGACAACTAAATCTAAATGCAGATACAAGTCTAAATGTGAAAACCTACGTGAGTCTGCTATAGTCAAGAATTTCTAGAATCGATTCGGTTGTAATTCAAACATCCCTTTATAAACCTTGATTCACTCCACCAATTAGTCAATTGAACTTCTTATTTTTGAGATGCTTCTAACAATGGAAAGACTAATTACCTAGGTTTGATCGAAACAATTTCATTCTTTTTCCGAGTCAGTGTTTTTATTCAAGGTGATTTTTCTTTTCATTTTCCCTCTCCCAAGTTTGAATCAAGCTTAAGGGTAAGAAAGTTGCGAACGAAGTGTGTTGGTATGAGCAAAATTTTCTTTCTTTATTTCTAATTGGGAGACGAGCTCAAAGGCGCCCATTCGAGGCTTATTGCCAGTACTCTTATGTTCTCCATCTTTTTCATTTTTTTTTTTTGCTCATACCATGAATACACACATCTATTGGTATTCATTCATACCAATGGATATTCCAAACTTTCTTAATTTGAAAATCCCAATTCCTAAAGGTACAGTTCAGTTTTTTCGAATAATCTCGTTCGATTCAATTCTAAGTTTGTTTCATCTTTTCCATTATTAAAAACATCTCAACCTAAGTAGTTCAATAACCAATCATGGGTTAGTTCCAATTCACTCAGGTCTATCCTAATCACAACTAAATTGTTTCAAAGTTATTCTCAATTCTAGCAATTCACGCAAATCTTCACCTAACAATGCACGAAAATACGAAAAAATGCAAGAAAAATAACGGTAAAGTAAACATGACCTACATGCAAATGTCATCCCCCCAAGCTTAGCCTGAGCATTGTCCTCAATGCTTCAAGACTATGAGATAAAAGAGATAAAAGAAACTCGGGGAAAAGAGAGCGAACCTGATCAGTCCTCGGGGTGGTCATACCAGAGCCAGTCGCTAAACCGCTCCTCTATCCCAGTCACCCGCCGCGTGAGATCATGAAGTGTGGCGCCCTGCTCACGAAGGGTAACACCCTGCTCATAGAGTGCAACACCCTGCTCCTGACGCATGTCGTACATCAGGTGGTAGACATCCCGGATGGTGGGCACAGCGACTGGAGGGGGATACACTGGTCTACTGTAGGAGGTGGAGGGACCGGCAGCGTAGGCGGAGGTGGATGGGCCAGTCTGGTACGTGGTAGGGCCAGCTCCATAGAATGAGGTACCTGCACCAAAGGGTGAAGGATGTACCTGCTCGGAGAAGGGGGGAGCCTGGCCGGGGAATGGGTGCACCAGAGGAGAAAGAGGATGCGTCTGCTCAAACGGAGCCTGGACTGGAGAGGTGGTGGCATCGATCATCTCCTCATCGCCCTGCGGTGGTGGTGGAGGAGGTGGAGGGGGAGGTGGGGGAGGTGGAGGTGGGGCCACAGGAGCAGGCTGCACGCGGGGCGGACGTCGGAAAAACCAAGTGCTCTGGTCAACGAAGGAGAGAGTGACCGGGAAAGGCATGACATAACTGGTCCTCCCGTCAGGCATGCGCCATGCCCAAGCACCTCGCCCATCGCGTCCTGCTGCTGACTCGATGAACTTGTAGGTGGTGAACTGAGTGAGAGAGAGAGATCGGGAGCTCCTGCACTCCTCGTCGCCGATGATCTGGAGGTGTAAGCGCTCGGCGATCAGAGTGACATAGGCCGAGATGTAGACAATGCCACCCGGCTTGGGCTGCCTCTGGATGTCGAGCCAGTGGTGGATCATGGCGAGCATCAGATCGGGCCGCTCGAGAGTGCTGTCGGGGCGCAGCATATGATCCCCAGCTGCATATCCTCAACATTGGCACGGACGAACGTCTCGCCATGCGCAAAGATGGTGCAACCGAGAATACGCAGCAGACATCGGATGACCGGATGAGGGACATTGAGCTGCTTGTAGTCCTTGTTGAAAGCTGACCCGGCTGGGCTGCCAGAGATCAGCTCCCAGAAACTGTCGCGCTCCAGGCCCTCAGAGAAAGAGAGGGTGTCAGTGGTCGGGTTCGGCTCAAAGCCAAACCACTCCCTCAAGTCAGACAGCAGCACACGGTGGGTCTCTTGGAGCATGCGGAACTTGATGTACGGGTGATCCCTCCGCGTGTACTTGAGCTCCAGAGAGGAGAGAAACTCGATGGTGAGCTTCCTGTACCCCCTCTGGGCGATCGTCCAGAAGGCAGGAGTGATCCCGATCCGGGTGGTAAGGCGGAGGAACTCAGCCTCAAGTCCCATCGTCTGTAGAGCAGAGAAATCAACAATCCTCGTGTTGTTGATCTTTTTCTTCAGCAGGATGGAGAAGTACTTGAACTGCCGACGGGTCGGCATGAAGAAGTACTCCTCGGTGTATGCATCGGCACGTTGGGTGGCATCAGAGAGGGCCGCATCAGTGCCAAAGGAGTCAGAGGTGTGGTCGGAGCCGTGGACGGAGGCGTGGATGGAGGCCTGGTCAGAGCCCTGGTCCTGGTCAGAGGCCTCGTCAGAGCCCTGGTCCTGGTCAGAGGCCTCGTCAGAGCCCTGGTCCTGGTCAGCAGATGGGTGGTAGGAGGGGCTCTCTTGTGGGCTCCGGTGACCTGACGGAGACTCACTGGATGTGGTCTCACCCTCATAGTAGAGGGGCTCGACTGCGTCCCGAAGGGAAACACTCTGGCGGGACCCGGTCCTGGCTACACTCACCTGGGAGTGGCGAGATGCGCGGGAGCCACTACGAGACGCACTCCGGTGGGAGTGATGAGATGACGTGGGGGCATCAGCAGGAGGGACGTTGGCCATCGGGCCAGTGGCGGAAGGGACGGAGGCGTCAGAGGGTGTGGAGGAGCGAGAGGATTGCCGACGCATATCTCTCAGACGCTCGTTTGGCTGGTTGAGGGTCCGACTGGGTAGGTACGGCCTGGTCTGACCTAGTTGGTACGGCCTGGCTGACCTAGGTAGGTACGGCCTAGCCGCACAGACTGGTACGGGCCGTACCTAACTTAGGGTTTTGGTGTTGGCTGGTAAGGGCCGCACCAACTGGTACCAGTACAAGGATGTTACACAACACAGAACTGGGCTGGTAAGGATTAATTGGTACAAACTGGTACAGGTTTGGTGTCAGGTGAGAGAGGCCGGTACGGGCCGTACCTACCTGGTACGGGTGGGCCGTACCAGGCTAGGGTTTGACAGAAATGGGGCAGAACCGAGAGAAGAAGAGAGGGAAATGGAAGAAAAATGGAGAGAACTAAAAAAAAACGTACCAACCTAGAGCAAGGACGTGGTGCGGGTCGGACCAAGTGGGGTGGTGCGGGTCGGACCGAAGAGGGGCTGGTGGTGCGCCGGTGCTCCTTGTTGCTCGGTTAGGGTGGAAGGAGAGGTATGAGAGGAAGAGGGAGTGGAGAGGGAGAGAAAATGGAGAAGGAGAGAAGAGAGAGGGAGAGAGGTGCGGCTGGGAAGAAAGGGGAAGGGGTGCGGGTACGGGGGGGTTTAAAAAGAAAAAGGCGGCAGTTAATGCGTCGATTCGCGTCTCTGACCTAGGTACGGCCTGGCCGTACCAAATTGGTACGGGCCGTACCAACCTTTCATTTTTCAGGCCGTACCAATGTGGTATGGCCTAGCCGAACCAACCTCAAAAAAATTTTTGTTTCTCTTTCTCGTGACTTCTCAAGTCGCTCGTGATGCAATGCAGAAGAATGAATGCATGTCTATCTGTTCCTAAGATACAAAACAGGTAAAAATGGCTTGGGCTGCCTCCCAAGGAGCGCTCGTTTTAGGTCTCGAGCTCGACCTTCTCTCTTCAGGCTTTGGTTGGAGATGGATCGGAGAGATCCAAGCTCACTCGCATTTCTTGGGGATGATCAGCAATGTAGTGCTTGAGACGCTGACCATTGACTTTGAAAGTCTGCCCCTCCTTGTTTTCCAATTCCACGGCGCCAAATGGGAACATTGCCCTCACCCGGAATGGACCGGACCACCTGGACTTCAGCTTCCCTCGAAAGAGCCTAAGTCGAGAATTGAACAAGAGAACCAGGTCTCCCTCATGGAACTCACGAGGCATGATGCGCTTGTTGTGAACCTGTTTGGTCCTTTCCTTGTAAATTCTCGCGTTCTCGTAGGCATTGAGACGCATCTCCTCTAACTCATGCAAGTCAAGGATGCGTTTCTCTCCAGCTGAGAGCAAGTCCATGTTGATGGCCCGTGTGGCCCAGTATGCCTTGTGCTCAATTTCCACGGGCAAGTGGCAGGACTTTCCGTACACCAATTTGAAAGGGCTCATCCCAATCAGAGTTTTGAAGGCTGTACGGTAGGCCTAAAGTGCGTCACTCAGCTTGAGCGACCAATCCTTTCTCGTTCGAGCAACGGTCTTCTCCAGGATAGACTTGATCTCTCTGTTGGAAATCTCGGCTTGACCGTTGGCTTGAGGATGGTAGGATGTGGTCACCTTGTGAGTGACTCCATGGCGACTCAGGAGATTGTCGAACTGGCGGTTGATGAAGTGCTTGCCACCATCACTGATGACGGCTCTTGGAACTCCAAAGCGAGGGAAGATGATGTCAGTGAATAGTCTTTTCACGGCATTGGAGTCCGCATTCTTGCAAGCTACTGCCTCCACCCACTTGGAGACGTAGTCAACAGCCACCAGGATGTACTCGTTCCCACAAGAGGGTGGAAACGGTCCCATGAAGTCAATGCCCCAGACATCAAAGATGTCTACCTCTAGAATAGAGTGGAGAGGCATTTCATTCCTCTTGGAGATGTTCCCGGTGCGCTGACACTTGTCACAAGCTGCGACGAAGGTCCTAGCATCTCTGAAAAGTGAAGGCCAGAAGAAGCCGGATTGTAGGACCTTTGAAGCAGTCTTGGAGGATGAAGCGTGTCCTCCGTAGGCTGAGGAGTGGCAGTGCTCAAGAATGGAGCGCGTCTCATCGTATGGCACACATCGTCTGTAGATGCCATCAACGCCAGTCTTGAAGAGGTAGGGGTCGTCCCAGAAGTAGAACTTGGCGTCCGATCGTAGCTTCTTCTTCTGTTGGTATGACATGGTAGGAGGAAGTACTCCTGAGGCGAGAAAGTTCGCAATGTCTGCATATCAGGGCGCTGACTTGGTGTTCACTCGGTCAGTTGCATGGAACGTCCGATCTTGCACCGCATGAGTCGCGTGCATCGGTGTACCAACCGAGTGGATCTCCTCCATGGCAGAAATCGAATGGAATTGGTCATCAGGGAACGAGTCATCAATTGGCAGGCTACCAGAACCCTCATCTTCCCAGCGAAGCCGGGACAGATGATCAGCCACGGTGTTTTCGACTCCTTTCTTGTCCCTGATTTCGATGTCAAACTCCTGCAGGAGGAGAATCCACCTAATCAAGCGAGGTTTGGCATCCTGCTTGCTCAACAGATACTTGAGTGCGGCGTGGTCAGTGTAGATCACTATCTTGGAACCAACCAGATAGGATCTAAACTTGTCGAGAGCGAACACAACAGCCAAAAGCTCCTTTTCGGTTGTTGTGTAGTTCATCTGGGCAGGGTCTAGCACCTTGCTAGCGTAGTAGATAGCACATGGCTTGTTCTCCTTTCGCTGCCCAAGAACCGCTCCCACAGCGTAATCACTCGCATCGCACATCAATTCGAATGGCAAGGTCCAGTCTGGAGGCTGCAGGATGGGTGCTGAGACAAGAGCTTCTTTCAGTCGGCAAAACGAATCAACACACTCCTGCGTGAAGATGAAATCAGAGTCCTTGATGAGCAGGTTGGTCAATGGTTTCGCGATTTTCGAGAAGTCCTTGATGAATCGGCGGTAGAAGCCAGCGTGTCCCAGAAAGCTTCGCACAGCTTTGACATTTGTTGGGATCTCCAGCTTCTCGATCACCTCCACCTTGGCTTTGTCAACCTCAATTCCTTTGGAGGTCACCACATGTCCAAGGACAACTCCCTCTTGGACCATGAAGTGACATTTCTCCCAGTTCAGGATCAGGTTGACCTCTTCACACTTCTCCAGGATTTTGCAGAGGTTGGCTAGACATGAGTCAAAGCTGGTTCCATAGACAGAGAAGTCGTCCATGAAGACCTCAACCTCTTTCTCGATGAAGTCTAAGAAGATAGCCATCATGGCTCTTTGGAAGGTGGCAGGTGCATTGCACAGACCGAATGGCATCCTACGGTATGCGAATGTACCGTAGGGACATGTGATAGTGGTCTTGTCTTGGTCGTTCGGGTGAATGGGGATCTGAAAGAATCCTGAGTACCCGTCAAGGTAGCAAAAATGAGAATGAGTCGCAAGCCTTTCAAGGAGTTGGTCGACAAACGGCAATGGGAAGTGATCCTTGCGCGTGGCAGCGTTGAGCTTTCTGTAGTCAATACACATGCGGTACCCAGATACCACACGAGTAGGGACTAGCTCGTTCTTTTCATTTCTCACCACTGTCGTGCCTCCCTTCTTGGGGACCACGTGAACTGGACTCACCCACTTGCTGTCAAAGATGGGATAGATGATGCCTGCATCCAAGAGTTTGAGAATTTCCTTTTTCACCACCTCTTTCAGGTTGGGGTTGAGTCGCCGCTGGTGCTCCACAGACGGCTTGTGATCATCTTCGAGAAGAATCCGGTGTGAGCAGATGGCTGGGTTGATCCCTTTCAAGTCCTTGATCGAGTACCCGATCGCGCCCTTGTGAAATCTCAGCTTCTCCAGAAATTTGGCGGTTTGATCGGGGTTTAGACTCGCATTGACGATCACAGGACATGATTTTTCTGGATCGAGGAACTCGTATCTGAGATTGGTTGGAAGAGGTTTGAGTTCGGGAGTCGGACGCTCAGGCTGATCGTTGTCACGAGTCGCATCTGGGTGATCTGACTCGTGTGCTGTCGAGACGTCGGCCTTGGCAGGCTCCGCTTCACTCCTCGTCTCAGAGTGTGATGTACGATCCTCCAGATCCTCAGGAATCGCATCTGCTGCACAAATTGACTCGCTCGCCTCGCTTGGCAACTTGGAGAGGAATTCAGCGTCTTGGCGCAGCGAGTTGTTGACTTGTTCAAGAAAGTAGTCCTTGGCCAGATCAGCTAAGCACTCCTCTATCCCGTCAACTCGGAAACATGTCTCAGATCGTGACGGATATCTCATGGCGCGATCGATTTGGAGTTTCACCTTCTCTCCTCCAAAGTTCAGAGTCAGGATGCCCTGCTTCACGTCAATTATCGCGCCAGCTGTACTCAGAAAAGGTCGCCCCAAGATGATTGGGACTTCCTTATCTTCTTCCATCTCCATGATGACGAAATCGACGGGCACGAAGAACTTCCCAACTTGAACTGGCAGATCCTCCACCACACCAAGTGGAAGTCGGACTGAAGAATCCGCCAACTGCAGTGTCATCCTTGTGGGCTTGAGCTCCCCCACTCCTATGCGATCATAGATGGTGCGTGGCATGAGACTCACGCTCGCTCCTAGATCACACAGGGCTTTCTTGATTGTAGCCTTCCCAATGGTGCATGGAATGGAAAACTTTCCAGGATCGTCCAATTTGGGGGGTAGCTCGCTTTTCAAAATTGCACTGCACTGCTCCGTCAGCTTGACTGTCGCGTGCCCCTCTAAGCTTCTCTTGTTGGAAAGGATGTCCTTCAGAAACTTGGCATAGGTGGGCATTTGGGTCAAAGCGTCGGTGAAAAGGATGGTGATCTGCAGCTGCTTGATGACGTTTGCGAAGTTGGCGAATTGCTCGTTCAGTCTCGTCTCAGCTAATCTCTGGGGGAATGGAACAGGTGGCCGGTATGGAGGTGGTTTCTCGGCACCTTTCTTCTTCTGACCACCTGACGCTTCGGATGGAGGTTGTGCAGGTCTTGCCGAGCTGGTGCAGTCTGCACTCGCTTGAGGTTGGATGACCTCAGCTCGTTCTGGATTAACCTCCTTCAGTGGAATTGACACAGGGGTCGGGGTCGCGTCAGGTGTCGCGTCAAGGATCGGGTCAACTGTGCCCTCACTTGACATTGGTGGCTCGTCGTATTGGGTCCCACTTCTCAGAGTGATCGCCTTAGCCTCTTCTCTTGGATTTGGTTCGGGCTGAGCTGGAAGCTTCCCGGGTCGAGAGTGGCTTGAGGTGACCATCTGGCTCAGCTGCTCCAGCAACTTGCTTTGGGCAGCCATTTGAGTGGTCATGCTCTGCATCTGCTCCCACATCATCTGATTCATCTTGCCCTGCTCGTGAGTGAAGTTGTTCACTTCGGTAGGCGCAATTGACTTTGAGGGGTCAGAGGGAGCTGCTCAGTTGCCTTGATTGGGAAAGGAAGCATTCTGGTAGAAGTTCCTGTTGCCATTGTTGTTGTTGTTGCTGCTGCTCGAAGCTTGGGCTCTCCAATCGTTGTTGTTCGGAGGGGGATAGTTTCCAGTGTTGTTCGCCCGATTGTTCCAGTTGTTGTTGTTGTACTGCGGCCTCTGGAAGCTGTTGTTGTTGAAGGGCGGTCTGAACGAAGAGTTGTTGAAAGGCGCAGGGTTTTTCTGGTTCGACCTCCAGTGCTGCTGCTCAACCGGATCCTTGGAGTAGGACCGGCTGAAGGGAGGTCTTGGGAAGAAGGAAGGCTCGTTGTTGAGAGAGTTGACCTGCTCACTCTCCTCGTCTTGTTGCACCAGCGGGCACTGCTCGTATGCGTGCCTCTCGTCTCCGCACATGACGCAGACTTGAGGTTGCTGTTCGACTGCCTTGACGCTGAGCTTGTCCATCGCCCGCTGCATGGCGTCCATCTTGGCAGTGAGAGCCGTGATGTGATCGAGCTCGTACTTGCCACCTCCTTGGCTACCTCCTTGGCCTCCTCGCTGGCGTGACGTGTCGCGGCCGGACCACTGCTGGTTCTGCGCCATGCTGTCGATCAAGTTCATAGCCTCTAAAGGCTCCCTTGACATCAGCGCGCCTCCCGCAACAGCGTCCACGTAAGCACGTGTGCTCTCGTTCAGGCCGTCGTAAAACGTTTGAATTAAAAGCCAGTCGGGTATACCATGGTGTGGACAGGAGTACTGCAATTCTCTAAACCTTTCCTAAGCCTCATTCAGGGGTTCATCAAAAATCTGCCTAAAGCTGGTCAGGTCATGTCTTACCTTGGCTGTCCTCTTGTGAGGGAAAAATCTGGTCAGAAACAATTTGGACAAGTCCCTCCAAGTTCTAACAGAGTCCCTAGACAAAGATCCTAACCATTTCTTGGCCTTATCCCTAAGAGTGAAAGGAAATAGAGCAAGCTTGGTGTAATCAGCATTCTCACCGTTGGTTTTGATGGTCGTGATGCACTCGAGGAAGGTCTGGAGGTGAGCGTGCGGTTCCTCGTGGTCGAGTCCGTGGAAGGTGTTCTGCTGCACCATGTTGACAACCCCCGGATTAAAGTTCGGTTGCTGTCCTGGAATGTGTGGCAGCCGGATCGCACCTCGCACGTCTCCAGCTCTTGGCACGTTGAACTCCCGCAGGGTCCGAGGCATGAAAACATCCTCATCATCGTCCGTCAGACGACCGTCTTCTTCTCGCCTTTCTCTTTCTCTTTCTCTGGCCTCTGCCTCCAGTCTGATTCGGGCTTCGTCCTCTGCCCCAGCCATCTCTTCAGGTTCAGGTGCCTTGGTACGGGTCGGACCAGATTGGTGCGGCCTAGCCGTGCCTGAATCGGTACGTGTCGGACCAGATTGGTGCGGTCTGGCCATACCAGAGGGTGGCTGAGCAGTCTCGGCTGAGTCTGGAGGAGTTTGATCGAACAGTGGGCCCTTGCTTCTCAGATTATATTTCAACCTGTATTTGCCTGCAGGGGGGGTTCAAAAGCCAGTTTTTAGGGATTTTGATTAAGAAAAAGAAAACAAGAAAGATACAAGATAAAATCTAGATTAACTAAGTAAGGTAAAATCTAACTAGGCAATTGGTTACCGTCCCCGGCAACGGCGCCAAAAACTTGTTCGCGCAGAAGCGCAACGCAAGTTTCGGTACGCTTGAGGGGGTACCTTTTAAAACCGCGTTTACACTTCACGAGTAAGGGTTGCAAGTGCACAACCCCTATCGAGTAGTATAATCGGGTATCGATCCACAGGGACGGGCAATTACTAGGTTAGAATCTACCAAACTCAATTAAAAACTAGAAGTGAGAAGGTTTTGGTTTGGTATTTAAGTTCCTAAAAAGGTCAATTCAAGCAATTCAAACAATGTAATAAAATGCTAGAAGAAATGTAAATTGTGTTTTGATTATGGATAAAAGGCGTTTCCAGGGTTTCAAATTTCATCTGTGATCTGCCTCTAGTGGTACGGCCCGTACCAAGTTGGTACGGCTAGGCCGTACTCCACTTGGTAAGGCAAGGCCGCACCACTCTGGTAAGACCCGTACTGGCTTGCCAGAACAGAGCTTACCAGTTCGAGTTGATACATTCCTTGCTGGTACCTTGTGCTAAACTCTTTAGAAAGGTTCAATTGACCATACCTAAGGTTCCTAAGCCTCAACCGTCGTGTGTTGGATCAAGATTTAGGTTGGAATGCAATTGATTGCCTTTTAGGGATTTCTACACCTCAATTCTCATGTGTTGGTACAGATCTACCCTAGCTGGTTGATTGGAGACCTAAGGCACCCTCTAATCTGTCGATTAGAGGAGAATTCAACCTCTCGGCTTCAATTCGAACAAGTCTACCATAAACAATTGATTTGGTTGAGAGATTGAGATGATCACATGACCTTGATAGGTTTGATCTAGACCTAGAGGTTCATCATACACAATCACAGCAATCAAAGCAAGAGATGGCAAAGAAAATCACAATCAATCAATCAAAAGAGTTCATACAAGATACAAGTCAAAGAAAGTCAAAGCAAATCAAGAATCCATCTCTAAACCCTAGAAACTGAAATAACTACTCACAGCACATGATCTGATCTAAAAATACAATAAAAGGGATAGAGAAAGCCATGGATCGAAGGGATCGAGAGGAGGAAGCTTGATCCGTCGAGTTTCGCCTCTTTCCTCTTCCTTCCTTCTTGCTCCTAGCTCCTTAGCTCTCTTTCTCTCTCTTACTGTGCTCTCAATTAGATCTGGAATGGAATGAATATCGAAATTGGAGAGTTCCCCGCTTTAAATAGCCTCTGCCAAAATTTGAATCTGTCAGGCCGCCTTTAGGTACGGCCCGTACCAAATTGGTACGGCCATGCCGTACCAGGCGTGATGAGCTGAAAAATGGCCAAGTCTGGTGAGACCCGTACCAAGCCTGGTAAGGGTCGTACCTCATCATCTGAATCGCCGTTTCTTCGTGTGTTTTGCTCCAAACCTGCAGAAAACAAACAAACACTCAGCAGTACCAAATTCTAAAGATATATCGATGAAATGCACATGATTCTGGTGAATTAGGGCACGAATCTGGTACTAAAACAGGCCTAAAATAGACTAAATATGCGAGGTATCAGATAGCGTCCGCATTTATTTATTTTTTTCGGTGCTGGCCATCATCTTTCCTAACGTCCCCATCTTTTTTTTTCGTGGCCGTTATCGTTCCCAACGGCCAGTGTTTATCATTGTTCCGAGCTAATTAGGCAATGTTAATCGGGACGTTACGGTTCGTAACGTCCCCAGGACATTACGAACCGTAACGTCTTTGTTAGATTTGAAAATCTCACAAATTCTTTATTCTATGTCGACATTAATTTATTATTATTTCTATTAATAAAAATTTCGGTTGAAGCGATGCTCTAGTATTATGTACTTCTGTTATTAATTGCAGCCCAATAGGAAAATGTATACTTCAACAAGAATTGTAATGTAGGTTTAATAAAAATTTCGAAACACAGTATGTTTCCTTTCAGGAGTTTAGAACTAGAAGAAAGGCAGACGAAAAATGTTTCCTAGGAATATTCTAAGGATAATGATAATTGTTTCCGCACTCCTATTCCTCCATTATCTCCACACTTAACTTTCATAACTACCATGGAGGACAGTCTCCGCACTATTTCCTTATATAATCCGTATTGTCCCCGCATAATTTCTAAAGTATTAATATCTATGAACAAAAGTATCTATACCTATGCACGGAAATATTTATACATATGCACGAAAGTATTTTAATGTAAATAATTATCTCTTCAACCAAATCTTTCAAACTGTCCCCGTACCATAAATACCTGTGGGGGACCAGCGAGGACCATAAACGTTTCTAATAATATCAATATTGCCATAACTATATGGACTGTAATATTTAATATTTTTTTACATATGGCGTTGGATGACATTTGAAAGAATTAATAGCAAGTATTGAAAGTATTTATACCTATGCACTGAAGTATTTATATGTATATACATTATACAAAGTTTAATCTTCAGGCGTTTGATCATATTAAGTTACACATCAAAGTATTAATATCTTATTTTGCAAGTATTGATACCTATACACTGAAATATTTATAGAGGTCAACTATTTGTTATAGGAAGGTTGATGCGTATTAATATCTTATTTTGCAGTATTGATACCTATGTACTATGAAGTATTTATACCTATGAGATCAACTATTTTTGTTATTAAAAGGTTGATGCGGGGATACGAGTCCCCACTACTTCATTAGAAGAGGGTTGACGCGGGTATCATTGGGGGACTAAAAAGGGGATCATCATATCAATTTACGCATGCAAGTATTAACAGGGGCGGAGCCAGACTTTCAGACTATGGGGGTCAAACGTGAATGGGGATCAAACATATAAAATTTTCCTACTACGAATGGGGATCATTTTCATACTATTCATAATATTTTACTTTAAACTATATTAAAATAAGGTATAAATAAAAAAAAAATCAAAATGAATGGGGTCAATTGACCCCCATTCATTGAGAGTAGATTCGCCCCTGAGTATTAATGTCTTACTTTACAAGTATTAATCTGTTATCTCCCAAGTATTTATACCTATGAAAGTTGACGAGAAGACAAGTGCGGGAACTAAAAAAAAAGACCAAATAATTAGTGGGGACCATAGTACAACCTTCATTTACTTTACTATAGCTACGGGGACAGAGGGGGGAAAGGAGTGTGGGAGTCATATAATTATTCATATTCTAATGTTTGCTCCTATAAAACCTGAGCGATATAGACTCAAACATCAACAACTCTAAATACGTTTCTCAATTATGCTGGCATCAGGAACATCTGACAAGGATCTCACACGTAAGAATAACAATAAAATTATTTCCTTAATTTCACCACAAAGCCGTCAAATATTAAGACTCACAAGATAAATTATATATACACCATTAATATTTATAAGGATACATCAATTTTTTGCCTTGAACACCTGAAAATGTTCCTTTCTTGTCAATTTTTAACATTACTTCTTACTTTTCTTTCAACTTCATAAATTTTCCTGAGAATGATTTACAATAAATTAACAGAGCAAAATATAATTAAGGGTAATTATATCTTCCCCCATCTATCCATTCCCCATTTCATTCCCCAACTAACTAACTACATTTTCTAACTTATAATTCAAAATTCTAACTACCTAATAGCCCTACAAATTAATTACTCAATTTTCTCCATTTATTTCTTTCCTCTTTCTCCCTCCCTCTCCCACCTCTCCCACCTCTCCCTCTGCGCCTCCACCCGCCTCTCCCACCTCTCCCTCTCGGCCTCCCTCTCCCACCTCCACCTCCGTCTCCCACATCCGCCTCCTCTCTCTCCCACCTCCGCCTCCGCCGGAGTAGATCCATCACTGTCGACCGCCGGGTCAGATCCGCCTCCGCTAGATCAGATCCGAGTTATTTGCAAAGAACAAAGCTTCATTAATGGTGAATTAGAACAGTGCGTACTAAGTACATATGGATGAATACTTAATGTTTTAGAGATGAATACTTCAACGTTTATGGATGAATACTTAATATCTTAGGCATAAATACTTTAACTTATATGTATGAAAACTTGATATCTTATGGATGAATACTTTTTATTTGTTTGGTATGCACATATGTTTGTAATACTCTTGGTACATTAACTATTTATACTTACACGATGAGAATGAATACTTGCTTAATGCGGGATGAATACTTGTATGACGAGGTGTGAATACTTGTGCAACGGACAACTCGAAAGTATGTCATCATGGATCTCATTTGAAAGAGAAAATTGTGTAGAAGACATTCGTGGTTTTAGATTTGCAAAATTTCTCACAGATCGTCAGAAATATTGGTTAGATTGAACGGAGAAAAAAAATCCATCTCTAAAAACGTGTAATACTCTTGGTACATTAACTATTTACACTTACACGATGAGGATGAATACTTGCTTAATGCGGGATGAATACTTGCATGACGAGGTGTGAATACTTGTGCAACGGACAACTCGAAAGTATGTCATCATGGATCTCATTTGAAAGAGAAAATTGTGTAGAAGACATTCGTGGTTTTAGATTTGCAAAATTTCTCACAGATCGTCAGAAATATTGGTTAGATTGAACGGAGAAAAAAAACCCATCTCTAAAAACGTGTAAAAGATGAGTTATTGATGTGTCCAAATATGCTTCTATTGCAAAGATGAATACATTTATATAGATGGATGTGTTACAGATAAATATTTTTTTTGTAAATTTCTAAAATGAGCTGAAAGTAGTTAGAAGTCCCCCACTTAATTAATGTGCTGACGGTTATGCGGTCCCCCACTTAATTAATGCTCTGACAGTTGTGCGGTCCCCCACACATGTTGTTTGTCCTCTACTTTCTTGTTGTAATATATCCAAATATGTTTCTATTGCAAATGTGAATACCTTCATATAGATGGATGAATACTAGTTGTGCTACATATGAATACTTCTGCAAATTCCTAAAATACACTGACAGTTATAAATTCTAACTAACTAACTACCTTAATTAATGCAACTGACGGGGGATGAAACGGGGGATTGTTCACGGGGGAGAGCTAGGCGGACCCTATAATGAATTGCAGAGAGTTCCAACATTAATACAAAGTTGTTATACTTGAAGGAGAACCTCTGCCGATGCAACTTTCTCGGCATTGCAGACAGGACATGCACTACACTATGCTTGCAGACACAGAGATTGCGGCATGTGAGGACCTCGTGAATGCTCGTGAAGCGGTAGGCTGACAGCTTCCTCTTGCTTCTATTTCCTTCAGAAGCTGTATTGCACCCGTCAAACTTTTAGTTACACAATCTCAAGTTTTCTTATGATTGAGATTTACAGGAAATGCTTTAATTAGACAATGTAGCACGTGCAGTTGACCTAAGCTAATTAACTAGCCAAGGTGCTTGAAATTAGAATATATTGCATACTTACCATATATAAGTGGTTAACATGTTGGCTGCATTGAAATGGTAAGCTAGTAACTGGAGAATACTACATGTTTCATTGCAATTGCATAAAAATTATTTAAGTAATCATCACAATAGTAGTTAGAAAACTTGTTTCATTCAAGACTAAGAAGCATCAACTACTTATCTTTGGTGCTCAAAGAAATTTGTACGTAGTTTGCATTAACAAATTAACCTTTAGTTTGTAAGTTTTTATTGAATGTAGGAGATTTATTCTTGAAACTTGATGAACTTATTACCTAATTTATTCTATTTCTTATTTTAGGGCCGTAAATACTATTGCGATATATGTCATAGAAACATGAAAAACAACTGTAAGGCTGTAACTATCTTTATTCTATTTAAAATAACTACCTGTGGTGCTCCTTTTCCTAGACCATTCATGCCAACTAATGTATCTTGAGTTCTGTCAATTTTACTCATCAAAATGCGGCCATGTTTACTACTACAGAGAGAAAAATGAATATATAGTCTTAATTAATAGCAGTGCCATAAAGAAAGGGAAGTAACAAAAGAAAAAAAGGTAGTGCAGGAGGTGCTTAATATTAATATCAAATAATGATGCAGGAGGTGATTAATATTAATATTAAATAAATTATAATGATGCAGGAGGTGATTATTATTAATAATATAAACTAATGAGTGAACTGATCTATGGGAAGCAATGGTTGCATTACACTGCAGCAAACTTGAAGTATCTTTTGAAAGTAATACACAAGTTAATCAAAAGCAAGGCAAATGAATGCTATGTTTGAATTTTCATATCAACAACCTTTCTTGCAATGTTGCTCTAAATCAGCCCCAACTAAAATTATTATGAATATAAAAAAAATCAAGCTTAAGCAACCTGAGGGACACTGCTAATTGCTCAATTACAGAGGACAATATATAATACAATTTGATTGAGGCAATTTATGAAGATATTACAAATAATAAATCATACAAATTCAAGAACTTGTCAAGTTAAAATAGGACAAACAAACTTTAAATATTCACCAAGTCTTGCTTATCCAATATTATGCAAACCAAGTGAATGATTGATCCATCAGAATCCTAATGCTAAACACGATTGAACTCTAGATTGGCTATTGATATTGACCCATTAAGAATTGTAACTTCCCAAATAACTATATAATGCAATCAGCTCACTATTAATGTCCATGATTCACACATAATTTGTCCATAGTGTTCTTAAGCTTACAACCATGATTTTACTTCAAAAGTATACCAAACAAGTAAATAAACATCATAAAAAATTAACATGCATTTATAACAATAAATTATACTATTTGACGACAAGTAAATCTCGCTGACAAAGATTGCGGGACAACTCTATTTCGTAAATGAGTTCAAATTTTAAAACTTATGCATCTCAATTACAATGTAAAACATTTAAAATAAGTTCACAGTAAGTTATACAAAACTGTAATGATATGCTGGATTAGTTTGGTATATTCATTTACTCCCTCTTACATTAGTTTCTACAATTAATATTAATTTGATTAAAATTGTGAGAAACATGAAATGATCATCATTGAGATACTTATGAGTTAAAAAGCTATTTTGAATGTTTTTTGGCATACAAATTAAAGTACAGAGGTTTACAAAATAAATCCCGAGTTTGTATACTCGATGTTTTCTAGAAAAAAATGAATCTAAGTTTGATTTTATTTGATTGATATATATAACATCAACAAATGGGTGATAAACCCTGCTAGATGATCTGTTTAAAAAAAAAAAAAAACACAACCAAAGAATATCTGAAAAAGACGAACCTTTGATAAGTCTTAAAAATGGAGATCAAAATTTTCAAAACAAACTTTTGAGCTTCTTCCCGTCAGGCGATACTTCCGAGGAGAGTAAGATTTATTTATTGGAATTTTAGATAACCATCTAGTGAGAAGAGAATAGACTTTTATAACATTCAAATAGAAGAGATATGCATTAATGCTATTAAATGTGCGCACCCCGTATTAGTACACCGCTAGTCCGCTACCGCTATCAATACCAAGTTACCAACACAGCGACCGCCAGCTGTTTAGCGGAGCGCAATTTTTAGAATTCACATCCTCCCCGGTATAATAGGGAATCTTTTACAGTTACTGGATCTGGACCGTTCTTTTTAACTTGACACGAATCTCAAATCCCAATAATACTGTCCCTGCGCTAGTTCGAATTTCGAAGCGGCTGAGAGTTAATCTCAAACCGTAATATGAAAGGAATCTTTTACAGTAATAGAGAGGATACTTGTCCATCTATAATCTATTCATACTTTATCCATACTCGTTAAAAATTAATTGTATCCTATCCTATTCTTATCCTTAATATTATTGAGTAACGAAACAATAGCGGATGAATAACGAATAATACTAATAAAATAATTAATTTTATTATATTTTACAAATTAAATATAAAAAACTCATTCATTTCACACATATATAATTACATTTCTAATATAAAATAAAAAAAAATGTGCAATCAAGTTTAACTAAATTGTTTTTTATAAAAGAATAATTCAAAACACGAGTACATATTTAGGTGTGTTGGAAATTAAATTGAATATATATTTAAATTTTATAATTACTCTATAGGTAACGGGTACGAAATAGTCATTACTCATATCCTTACTCATGTAGTTAATGAAAAAAATTCTTATTCATATCCATACCTAATAAGTTAACAAAAAAAGAAAACTTTATTCATACCCTGAATACAATAAAGATAAGATAAATGACTAAAAAGGTACCATTGAATCTTAAGAGTTTCTAAAATGCCACATCAGCAATAAAATAAAATAAAAAAAATTTCAGCGAACATCAGCCAATTATTTTGCCAACTCACAGTTTATAAACGATTTCTTATTAAGAAATTATTGAGCACAGTTGCTAAATAAGAAACTGGTCTACATCCCTGAAACTGGTCTAGAAACTGCCACATCAGATTAGAAACTCTGATAGTTTCAGGGATGTAGATGCTCTTAGATCCGGAGAAATGGGACGTTTCGACGGATATCAAATTAAATTTGTTTAAATATTTAATTGAAGTCCGCCGCCCACCCTCCGGATGAGTGCGTATCCTCTGAGATATCTCAACTTTTGCGTGACCGACGTGTAAGTGCCTATTCGGGGATAGCGCATAAGGCCAGTATTATTTGTGCTTTGAGATTCGTGTAGACGTATTTGAACGATTTGAGTTTTTTCAAAAAAACACTCAAAGTTTGAGATATCTCATAGGAAGCGAATTCCCTTCGGATCTAGTTCATTAAGGCCCTGTTCAGCGGACACATGAACAGGGAAATGGGCACAGGAACAGAAAAATTTTGAACTGATTTTTATTATTCATGTGGGAAAAAAAAATTTAGTGTGAGTAAATTTTTTTTTCCCACGTGAACAGTAAAAATGAGAGTGCAGCTGAACAAGGCTTAAGAGCCTGCTTCAGTTGGGGGTACACAGATGAAGGGGAAGAGAAATTCTGGAGATTTTATCAGACCATGTCTGACTGAGCAGTTCGCCTGCTCCAGAAGGGATGAAAATGGAGAGGAAGTGGAGATAAGTGACACTGTGCAGAGGGAAACGCTACATTGAGTTTCGACGAAATTCTTCGCTCCCAAATCAGAATAGAGACGAAGTGAAATAGCGTCGCTCATCTTCCTTTCTTTTTCATTAATGAGATTTAAGCACAGCCTAAATTGAGAGTTGAAACAGAAGAGTTGCGAACCGAAAATTTAATGCATGAACCGGTTGATTGGTGAGTTGACCAGAATAACGGCCATATATTTCCATTATAAAATAACGATCAAAATTGAAGTGAGATGAAAAGAATAATTTGAATTATTTGCAAAGTATTTGTGGCTTTAAATGTGCACATCGCAATTACACCACTACATCTTTGAAAATACGAATAATTGGAAATGAGTTTCTGAATCTTTTACAGCCTATTTGTGATTTGAAATATATGCGATCGAATTATACCATTACATTTTTGAATTAATGAGAATTTTGAAATATTATTTGAATTTTTTAGCCTATTTCTGGGTATAAAATGAGTGCGTCGATTTATATCACTGTGAATTAATGAGTACATGGATGAAACAAATGATACAAATAGGGAGTACTTGAAATGATTAATCGGATATTTTGTGCCACCAAATCTTTAGTAATAGATTAGTAACTAAAAAATATTAGCCGAATGTTTTGCAAGCTATTTGCTGGAGGGCTATGGTAATATGATATTACGGATTAATCCGTATTATAGATTTTTAGTTTTAAAGTTCAAACAGTCGATTCGAACAGTTAAACGTACTCTTCATATTACAAGATCAAATTTTACATTTTTCTTTAGAATTTTCAAAATTCTTTCATTTTTAGTTAAGTAAAAAAATATTACTTTAATGATAGTAAAAATAAGTAAACAAATCTACAAATGTAAAGTTCGGTCTCCAAGTATAATTTTATATGGAGATCACGTTTAACGGTTCGTATCAATTGTTTAAATTCTGAAAATAGAGATATATTCTCTCGTTTAAGATGTCTTCTCTCATAAAATACAGATATGGATCATAGTACAAATCATTATAATATTATTTGAGTGTGTCCGCATTACACCACTAAATCTTTGAACTAATGAGTAGCTTGGAGAGATTAATTGAACTTTTTGCTGGAATTTGTGGTATCCAATGAGTGCTTCAAAATCATAGAACTACACTCGCGAGCGGGAGCATTGGTGGAAAAAGTCATTCTTCGATTGAAATGAAAATTCTAGATTAAAGGAAAATGAGTGGCCCAGTGCGGCAGTGCCCAAGTAATCAACTTGTAAAAATAAAAAGAACGAGGCAAATAGTTTGTAGAATCACTGAATGTCGCGCAAGAGGAGAAACTAGGTGAAGGGAAAGACTGAAGAAATATATCTTCCCAAAAAGGAATAAGATGGTCGTAATTGAAATAGTCTCTAGTCAAAATATGAAATTAAGTTCTGGGGACACAAATTGGCGACAAACGACTTAAAAAAAAATGTATACTTCTTTATTTTATTAACTAAATAGCAACTGATAGTCTTCATAGATCAAATAAAAAAAATAATTTAAATTCACAGTTCAACTGCTACTCCCCGTCGTTTCTCAAATCTCTTCGATGCTACTGTTCAACGATGAGATTGTTGACTACTTTATAACTTGAATCCGTGTCTTTGGTCTTACTATTGAACTGGTACTGGTATTAGTTACCACCGAAAGGTTTTCCTGAATCATGAGACATCGTTTGACAGAATTTGAGCGTTCAATAGAAATCAATGGCAATTGGCATGACTGCACGATGGCACTTGCAGTAGTTAGAAAGAGTAATCACTTTTTAACATAACGACAAACCTCACAGCATTCTCCTCTTAATCATGCTCTGCATTTGATGCATACGAGTCTTTTTAATTGTTTATAGCAGTGTTCTAAATAGCGTGCTATAGCGGCGCTATAGCGTTTTTAGACCCTAAACGCTAAACTATGCCATGAAAATACGCTAATTGCGTTACGGCCGCTATAACGGTAATAGCAGTCCGCTATAGCGCATAGCGTGTAGCACGCTATGCATATTGAGCTTTTTTAGATAATTTATATGGACTTAAATAAAGATCCATAAAATTTATTTTGTATAGAAAAAAAAAATAGAATGAATCATGATGCTTAAGATATTTTGTATAGAAAAAGATCGATAGTTTATGATATTATTATGAATATTTTGAACCATAGGCTTTTGTACTAGTTCAATATGAATATTATAATTTCTTAATTAATTTGGTGTTATTTATTATTCTATGAAACTTTAGATAATGTTAATATATAATACAAATATATAATATAATTTTTGTAAAAAAAAAAAACGCTATCAGAATAGCTTCCGCTATTCGCTATAGCTTTTTTTGTAGCCTTCCCGCTATGACGCTATAAACGCTATTTAAAACATTGGTTTATAGGGTTATTTAAACTCCACTAATGGAAAGATGGCAAAAGGCAAAGCTTAAGGAAGTTTAATCCTAACATATGATTGTATCAAACAAATGACTTATTTACAAACTATTTTAAGCTAACCATTACAGTACAAAAACAATCATTATGTACAACACATCATCTGCCACCCTTTTCCTATGTCAACTGTGCATTCCTCTAACAACCACCACATGTTAAAAAGAGCAATCAATGTAAACTATTGTTGCTCTCTTTTGGCTCTCAACAAGCCATGCTTGCACTATTTTCATTCCACCTCAACAAGCATGTGCGCCGAGTATTAAAACAGGCCAACAAAACCAAAGAAGTTTTATCTATTTGCAAACAACACATTGTTTATACTTGCAACCATTCCATGCATTTTGAGGATTATTTGCAGATAGCAAGCATTAGCCTAGTGTAATTGATAAATTTTGGAAAAGTTTTTCCCAAGGAACCCAAGTTATGACAAAAGGTCATTAGCACTTTTAGCTGATCAATTTGTCAATAACTGTTTGCTCATCTGCAAACAACCAAAATTCAGTAGACCTAATTGCAAATATCAGAAATATCAGGTGTCAAATGCAAGAAAGATAAAAGTATCAAATCTTACGTTACCGACCGTACATGTCATCCTCTTCGGCGTCAGACACGCCAAGCATGGCCAAGGCCAGGTGGCTTTTCATCTCACCTTTCTCTAATGGGTAATGAGACCCATAGCCTGTTAGGCACCCACTAGTAGTTAAAACTGACCAATCGCTGCTCAATGTGTCATGGTCTTGTAACATGGATATGGTGTCGTCTATATTAGGTCGATTTGACTCGTCAGTGCTCAGGCAAGCAGCTGCAGCACATACCACTCTGGCCAGCTCAGTACGGTGATGGCTAGTACGAATATTGGTCGGGTCAATGTTTAGGTGTGGGTCCAGCAACTTGTCTATGCCTCCTTCACCTTGTTGAAGAAGTGGTTTAGCCTGTATGAAGTTAGCATGTTTCTAGGGTTAACATTCCAGGTGTTAATACCTTACATATTTTGTGTTAATACCTTGCATATTTTGGTGTTAATACCCTGCATATTTTGGTGTTAATACCCTACATATCTAAGATGTCAATTCGATCTGGACTGGCCTGAAAATATATGGTCCAGGTACAAGTAAATGCGTACATATGCATCCACAAGACTTGAGCCAGCTCAACACATAAAGAGAGAATTACAAATTCTATGGACAATTATAAGTGAACAATTTTGTAATAAATTTGACAGTATGTTTCTAATTTGAACTAAAATTTTCTAAATTTGATATTATGCTTCTACAGGTACTATCAAAGTTGTATTTGGATTATGGTAATATTTTAAGGCAATGTTGGTATTATCAGTCAGGAACTGACATGAAACTCCAAAGGGCCAGGCCCATATGAGCCTGATCTGACAAGTTTGCAATCCTGTCTGGTGTATGGTAATATAATCTTGATTAAAATTTCATTCATACCCACAAAACCAAGTTCTCCTCCCCTGAAGGCCTGCTCCTATCTATGGCTTTCCTCCCACTAATGAGCTCCAACAATACTACCCCAAATGCATACACATCTGTTTTATCTGACAGCTTCCCATGTTGGAAATACTCAGGTGCTAAATACCTATAAAGAAAAAGAAACATATATATATTAACAAGGTAAAGGAGATTAGGCATTGAATAGCAGAGTTATTTGCATAGAATCTCAAAGCAATAGTTTATTAAGGTGCTTCACTGAACTTAAATATTATTATTATTTTATTACAGCACACAAAAATTGCATAAGAATCTCAAAGCAATAGTTTATTAAGGTGCTTCACTGAACTTAAATATTATTATTATTTATTACAGCACACAAAAATTGCATAAGAACCATCATTAGAAATAGCTAGTGGATCATATCTCTGTGGGGAAGTTAACAAATAGCTTATGGCATCAGTTTAACAAAATTGCCCTTCTTAATGCTAACCACAGCTTCTGTATTTTCTGGTACCTAAAGATTTGGAATTAAAAAAAAAAAGATAAATGAATTACCCAAATGTTCCCTTGACAGACTTGCAAAGGAAAGGGAGAGATGGCCCATGAGTCCAAGTTGCCATTCCAAAATCGCATAGCTGTTCATAGTTTGTAATATTAAAAGAAATTAGAGAACACCGTTCAGACTAAATTCAGTCTTTATTCAACGAATGAGGTTAATTAACATCATGGAAAAAAGGTGCCATAATATGGAAAGGCCATCACATTGCAGGTTTCTAAAAGAAACTTCTTCCTTCCCGGGGTTTTAAAGAGTAATTTAAGATATTGTGGGGGGTAAGATAGTAAAATAGCCCAAACAAAGAATTGGTATGTTCCTGAACTTAAAAGGGCAATTTCGAAAATGGAACAAAATTAAAAAAGAGGGTATGAGGAGAAGAAGGGTATCTATGCTAGATTAGTAGTAGCTGTTCCCAATTTGTTCTTGTTTTAAATTTTTCAATGGACCGTACAGTAGTGCAATGGATGCAAAAAGAAAAAGCAAAATAAAATGCCTGCTATGCACTAATAAATTCAGGTTACATGGTGCACAACAATAAAGCTTACTTTTGGGTTTTTCCTGGACGAAAGGAGAATATTTGAGGGCTTGATGTCTCGGTGGATTACACACTTATCAGTACCAAAATGCAAGTACTGTATTGCCCTTGCAACACCTATTGCAACCTTGTAGCGCTCCTCCCATGGCATAACCTTCCACCTGCCCTTTCTCTCTAATTATAACACACCACCAACATGAGAAAAATAAAGACAAATGACTAATGTAACACAGTAATACACACCAAGAATAATTATTCCTATGAATCAAATTTGGAAAAAATTCAAAATTATCTCCTAGTGAAAGTCAGAATTGTCGCTTTCTCAGGGCTTTAATTGTTACTTTGTTTTTGTGCAGGAATTGGGTGCTATTATTTTGTTTTATTCCTATTTATTTAAACTCCTAGTTGTCTGTACTATTCTGTTGTAGTAGATAAATGATCTCATGATTTATTCATCCAGATCTTTACATTGTTGATGTTTTGTTTCCCTTTAAAACCTAGGTTCTGTCGTCAGTTAAATTGCTAAATTCAAGCATCATGAAGTTTTACTTCCTCCCAAAACCAGATTTTACAATACCAGTAAGGTACTACGAACGCACCATGATTGTGGTGGAGTCGGCGGTCGAGAGAACCACCAGCAACAAAACTATAGACAAGAAAGAGCCCCTCCTTGTCCACGCAAAATCCAATTAAGGATACAATATTGGGGTTGCACAGCGACCCAGCAATTGTGAGCTCACGGCTGAATGCCTTCAAACTCTCTTGATCCCTCGCCTTTACCTCCTTTATTGCTACAGATCTCCTCCAAGCACCTATCCTTCCCCGGTAAACCCGGCTAAGGGCACCTCTCCCCAGCTCCCTACCTGAAAATATATGGCATATTTTTCCACATTTAAAACTAGGGATGGATACTGAGTAGAATTTTCATACTTGAAGTGGAATTAGATAAAACCAATATACCTGCAGGGGCATTGTATAATTGTCCTATGATTCTCCCTAATTTATGGTTGGGATTATCCCTTGATACCCAAAAAGGAATTACTCATTGAATACCTTGAACTCGTGAACCTTTTTCATGAGTTTCACTTCTTTACTTATATAAACATGAATCTCTACTTGGGAGGATAAAATTGCATATTAGTTCAAATTTTAGGGGGCATTTTTCACAAGCATTCATGTATTCCTTTCCACAACATTTGTGAACAGAAAAGCAACATGAATCCAAAAATTATCTATGTTAGAATTCAATATTTACGTTTGTAGCTATGTGTATCCAATTGACAAGGTAATGATACCCTAACAGCATTTGGGTGTTTTTTTGCAACACTCCCTGTTCCTGATTTCCTTCCAACGAACACACACACGTAAAAACAGAATGTTCCAAGTATTACCTTTGTGAAAGTTTCTAGTAGCATCACAAATCTCTGTATATGAGAACCGCAACAACCTACCGGTCACCGGCAAAATGCTCCTTTCCAGACGCTCAATTCTCCTCTGCCACGTGTCCATCTCTACTTCCCCCTCATCCCCTTCGCCTTCCCCTTCCGAGAATACCAGCATTAGAACCGCCGAGGCTGGGGTGCTTGTCGTGGTCGGAACCGCTTCTCCGACAACAATTTCAGGAGAGTACCCTTTGGGGCATAATTCGCTGGAGTCTACGAAAGAGAGGAGGTTCTCGGAGTCTGAGGCTCTCCTCCGGTGCCTCCGCCGAAGATCCGCGGCGCGCGAGGCGAGCAGGCGAAGCGAAAGCTCCATTTTCTCGTAGGTTTCTGGAGATACTAATCGTTTCTGGTGGTGGATTTGGTTAGGTTTTGACGCAATGCAGCCCATTGCAAGGGCTCGGATTGAATAGTTCGATCTCTTTCTTCTTCTCTCGTGGGTTCTCTCTCTCTCTCTACAGCAAGTCCCAACCCACTCCAAGTATAAAGTGAGGGGAGGAGAGAGGCGAAGATAGTTTTCTCGAGTAAAGAAGAAAAAAAACAGAGCCAGAGAGAGAGGGATTAAAAGAAAGGAATTTAAGAATAAAAAATGGCAATTTGGGTTAATGAATGATAAAAGAGAAAGGTATGGCCTTTTGGTGCTTTCGAAATAAGGTTGCTTTCTTCTCTCACGAGTGTAGAGAGTGGGAGAGTGGGAGAAGCAGTCGGCGTTCTCTATCACATTATTTATGTAAACAAATCTGCAGCGTATTACTGACAGTGGGGCTAGAAGGACTATTAGTTGTTTATGGACCCATTATCATCCACCTACCACAGAATGTATAAGAAAGAATTTCAACAGTGGAATTGGATTTACTGGAGAAGAGAGGTGCTGCGTTGGTGATCTTTTCCCATCACGTCAGAGTCCAAATTTTAGTAAACTTGGCCTGGCGTTAATTATCGACAACGAATCATTTTCATACCCATCTCATTCACACTTCTAAATTAAAACTGTAATTCAGTTTTTTTTTTTGGGGTGGGGGGGGGGGGGGGGGGGGGGGGCGTAATTTAGTAACCTCAACTATATTATACCACTATTAGCCTCGGCGGCACTTATATATTTTACAGTTTTTTTTGGTACAAAAAAATTGATGATGGTACAATTAACATGTGAAAAACATTAACATTGTTTTATAAAATGAATAGCATTGTTAAGACGTTTTGAGAAAAAATATTTTTCAGTATTTTTTACACTTTATTTCATTGTTAAGACTAGTCTTTGGAATGAATTTTGTTTTATTTTTATTTTTGAAAACTTGGCAGCGACCGTAAAAAATATGACTTTTGTTAGTTATAGTGATTATGTGTCCATTATCTTTTGATCACCAATGACCTTTTTTTATTATTTTATTAATTTTTGTTTATGTTTTTTCTTATTCTTTTTCGTTGTTTTTGGAGTTCTTATAAGATTATTTATTAGATTAACTTATCAATCTTAACAATTTTAAAAAAGTAACTTATAATTTTAAAATTGAACACTTCAAATGCGATTCTTCAGCAAATCATACACATAAAAAAATGATAAATTCAATACTAGTTTTATTGTTCATTAAATAAGTTGTAAATAAGTTGAAATGTTCAACTGTCCTTTTTAGATATATTTGACGAAATTGATATTCAAACTAAATCAAACCTAAAGAGTTATCTTTAGTATCCATAACGGAGGCTTCTTTTCTATTTCTAATTCAAAGTGAGAGATTTTATTTAAATTGTTTGAATGTACTACATTTGCTAAAAATGAAAATTTTCTTCTAAAGCAAACATTTTCTAATTGACACCTTGACGAAAATGATTGTTTTTATTAGCTATAAAAATAAAAAAAGGAGAGAGAAATACCGCTAATGTGGCATAAAAAAATTAAAATTCAACTTTAGAGATGTAAAAGTTTAAAAATTAAGATTACTTAATTTCTACCTAGTACTAACAGTTGTTTTTAATTTCTTTCTGATTACTGGATGGAGATTCTCGATCAAAAGTGTGGTTTTAGCTATCAAAGTAGAGATGATGCTCTTTATTAGCTCTCTTTTGGAATAACAAACAATTAAAGTCAGATTGTAGCATTAGTAAGATTTAGTTTTATAAATTAAAAAAAATTATAAATTTACAAATTCTGATTGGATTTACAAAAAGAAAATAAAAATTGAGTCCTCAATTCGTAGAGAACTAATGATAGACCACATCTTTCTAAAAATTCTATCAAGGATGTATTGCCTTGGTACTCCAGTTTTTCTCGAGGAAAATTAGAAAAAGGTTAATGCGCTGCCCCGGTGCCCCCACATGGAATCACAAATTCTTAGGACGTACGATCTAATTAGTACGTCGGTCATTTTACCTGCCTAAAGCTCGTCGTATCTGCTGTTATAAAGGATCGAGAACAACAATCCAGCTATCTATATCCTGTCCGTTCATTCTAAGATGAACGGACCTGATCTACACAGCTATGTTTCTGGCTAAATATGGACCATCATCGGAAGTCCAATCTTAACCGTAAAATTCCAGACGGAGGGTGCAAAGCTCCCCGCTAATGGGGACGATTATTGCTAGGTCGGAACATAACTTCCTTCTTTTTTGGAGGGGAGCAATATGTTTTTCTTTGCCTAAGGGCTTCACTGGCAAAAAAAAAAAAAATGTTTTTCTTCCTTTTCACGGGGGGATTTCTTGTATGCCCCTTAAAAATTTCAAAATTACGTTTTCCTCTCTCTAAAATTCATAATATCATATTTACCCCTCTAAATTTCATAAACTCACAAATTAATCCAATTTATTGACTTATTAAAATTCATTTTAAATTTATAAAGTACCCATTTTATCCATTATTAAAAATAATAAATTGTAGCTTGTTTAAGAAAAATAGTCAATTTTCTACTTGGTCAGTTGTGAAAGTAAATAATTCATTTCTTGCATGTGATGCACACACAAGTGTATGTCTAAAATGTCACTGTGTGTACGTCACAATTAGATAAATGAACCACATGTCCTTAAAAACTGACTAGTTAGAAGACGGAATATTTATTTACACAAACTACATATATTTATTTTTAATAAAATGTAAAAGAAATACTTAATAAAGTAAATAAATTGGATAAATTTTTTTGTTTCTGACATTTAAAAGATTAAATAAAATATTATAAATTTTAGAAGAATTATGCAATTTAAAAGTTTTTAAAGAGTATACATGAAATTTCTCCTTCCTTTTTTTAATTCAATTCTAAAAACCTCTCGTTAGACACAACATAAACTCCATTTTTATTTTAAAAAATAAATAAATTTCGCGAAGTATGTAATAAGTCCAAGTTATGTGATCTACTAACCCGAATTTTTGCTTCATTGGAAGCATACCTTTTGTCTTGTTTTGTTTGTTTTTTCGGCTTCCTCGCCATTCTCTAAAGAATAGAGCTAGAAGAAGGCCCGACATTTTTATTAATATCCAAAGTTTAATATAAATTATTAATTATACCCAGAATTCCATCTGATTTCGAAAAATACCCAAGCCGGTCATTTTCTGGCCGGCTATGTTCCCTCCCTAAGCCGGCCATTTTATGGCCGGCTATGTACCTTTTTTTTTTTTTCCCCCGCATTTCACCCTTTATATACCCCTTTTTCTCTCTCTCCTCTCACAATTCTCCTATCTTCAACCGAATTCTGTCTTCTTTAAGGTAAATTTTTTTTTTATCTAATTTAATTTTTAATTTATTTATTTTAGGATTTAGGATTTAGGTTTTAGGTGTTATAATTTAGATTATGTTGTTGTAATTTAGTGTAATTAGCTAAGTTAACCAATATTTAGTGTAATTAGCATAATTGACCAATATTTTGGGTATTTTGGCCTTTTTTACCATAATTATGCTGATTAAGCGTAATTTTACCGAAATTAGCACGTTTAACCAATATTTAGGGTATTTTGGTCTTTTTTACCATAATTAGGCTAATTAAGCGCAATTTAGTGTAATTAGCACAGATGACCAATATTTAGGGTATTTTGGACTTTTTTACCATAGTTATGCTTATTAAGCGTAATTTTACCGAAATTAGCACGTTTGACCAATATTTAGGATATTTTGTCCTTTTTTACCATATTTATGCTGATTAAGCGTAATTTTACCGAAATTAGCACGTTTGACCAATTTTTAGGGTATTTTGGTCTTTTTTACCATAATTAGACTGATTAAGCATAATTTAGTGTAATTAGCACAGATGACCAATTTTTAGGATATTTTGGTCTTTTTTACCATAATTATGTTGATCAAGCATAATTTAGTGTAATTAGCACAGATGACCAATATTTAGGGTATTTTGGCCTTTTTTACCATAATTATGCTGATCAAGCGTAATTTCATCGAATTTAGGTTATTTTAGATATCAGGATGCCTAGAGCACGGCCTACCCAGCGTCCAGTAGTGGACGAGCCGATCAGTACTAGCAGCACGGAGCCCGATCCGACCCCGGTTCTGCTTGATGATATGCCATCTTCCCCCGATTCACATCCAGAGTGGGACTACCATCGTTGGGTATTGTCCGACATTGGGTGGACGGCATGGTACGACGAGCATGGACGTCCGGTGCAGCCTCATGTATGTCGTACTTCAGTATCTGTCAGGTTTTAATAAATTTTTTCATTTAGATCAAATTTAATAATTTATGTGTATGATTGCAGGGTCCAGCAGAGATGCCACCACCTGCGGAGACCGATACTTCTGAGTACGAGTCCCTCTCGTGCAGTCTCCAGGACTTCGGGGTATTCGATGACAGTTTCATGTCAGCACCGGCATGGCCCCGATATGGCACAGAGATGCCGCATGATGGAGAGGCTAGTGGTAGCGGGTCTCATACTCAGCCTGACTTTGGGACTGGGTTTGCCGCATCTACCTTCGCTACACCTCCGCCACTACCGACAGTCTCCACGGGCGATGCCATATGGGATAGTGCCGACCAGATACTCAGGTCTGCCGATGCTAGTGGGGAGGCCGAGAGAGAGAGAGCCTGGCCGCGCTGGCGCCGGGCGAACGCCGGAGTACCGCCTCAGCGATATTCCCCATCTCCGTTTTAGTTGTATTTTTACTAGTTTTGTACTATTTTATTTCATATACTATTTATGTTTGGTATATTTGGATTATCCTATATTTCGGTTCTTGTGTATGTGTGATTTTATGGTACTATTTTTATATTTTACAGATCAAAATAAATTATCATGATAATGCTAAACAGAAAATATTACAACATTAAAATAGTAGCACAACATAAAAAATAATATAGCGTATTTCAATTAATATAGCGTATTTTAACGTAATTTAACATAATTTAGTATTATTCAACATAATTTCAATTAATCTATCGTATATTAGATGAAATCATATAGATAAAAGGTTCAGTTTAATTAGTACAATTGCATCTCCAAAAGTAAACTACCCTATGCCAGTTTTATAGAACACAACTGGCCAAAAGCTAATCATCCAAGTCAGAGACATACCAACAAAAAGTGAGATGCAAATCACAACATCAATAAATATAAAAGATAGTAAACTAAGTAAGGTAAAGCTCCAACGATGCAGCCAAGGGAGCCCATCCAGCACCACTGTCTCATCACTCCTCATCAGAAGAAGTGGCCTCAGGTAGGATCACTGGCCCTCCTACCCTGCCTCCTGTCCAAAGAATAATATGTGAGCAAATAAGGGCAGTTAGAGAACGTGTGGGTTTAATTGAGGTGTCAGGTGTGAATGTAAGCCTGTTTCTCTCCCCCCAAACCACCCATAACAAAGCCCCAAGTAAAGTGAGATGATTTCTCAGCTCATTGCCAGTTAGAGTTTGACATCCTTCCCAAAGCTCATCCAGGGATGTAAGATTTAAATGCCAGTCCCCTTGTGAATGCACCCAAGACCACTGGAGTTGAGTTTGGGGGCACTGCAGAAAAAGGTGAGAGGCAGTTTCATCAGCAACACCACATAAGGAGCAAGTGTGATCCCCAATCCAACCCTTTCTCCCCATTACATCCCTTGTAAGAACCCTGTGGTTCAATACCAGCCAAAGGAAAGCCCTAATTTTGAGGGGGATCCCCGCTTTCCAAAGTTTCAAGTATCTAGGCACTATAACCCCTCCACAGTCTAGAAAACTTTATTGGGATTTCACTGAGTAGCCTGTATCTGATTGTCTCCATATCAGTGTGTAAGTAGCACCCGGGGAAAAAGCCTGAATCAGCTTTTGCACCTCCTCCCAGTCCTGCGTTTGTGCCACAGTGAGGTGTCTCCGGTTACCAGCATTCTCCGGTTACCAGTATTCTCCGGTTACTATTGAATCAGACAAAAGAAACATAGAATATTTACAGCATTCTCTTTAATTAGATCTGACATTCTCAATTCTCTTCTTTTTGAAAAAATATAGGTGTTCATCATCTTTATTGTCCACCACTATTTCATCCATTTATCTGTTAATTATAATGTATCTATTTACCAATAATATATATTTATCAACAATAAAGATGTTATGAAATCTACCTAAATTTATACATACAAGTAATTTTATTCAATAATTGTTGACAATAGTAAATTTTAATTGACATTTAGATAAATTAAGTATCATTTATAGACAAATGAGCTGACATTTTTATTAATATCCAAAGTTAATTACAAATTAATAAATATATCCAGAATCAGTGGGTATTTCGAAAAATGTCCAAACCGGCCAGATTCTGGCCGGTTTCTTCCTTTTTTTTTTTTAGAGACACTATGAAGAGCAAGATAATGAAATCTAACACTGAAAATTCAAATTTTTTGTTTAAATTATTTGTTAGATTACTTCTTTTGATGTATTTATTAGCATATTTATACTAAAATACGCTAAATTATTTGAAATTATGTTGAATTACACTATATTACATTAAGTTACTATATTACATTAAATTACGCTAAATTATGTTAAATTAAGCTAAAATACGGTAAATTATATATGAATATAGATGATATATTTACTGAGAATGCGAAAAACGACGACGAAACTTCAAACAGTCATAAAACGGCGCTCGAGATAATGAATAACACTGGAGAAGAGATAAATTAATATGGATGATATATTTCCCTTGTAATTAACTTTTGGATATTAATAAAAATGTCGGCAAATGAGTGAAGAAAATAAATAAAAATGTGGTGAACAGTATTTTTCTTTTTTTGGGCCAATCTCGTCAAAGGCTGATGATGCACGTTTCGGGCGGGGCGCTGGTGGTTGTAATTTGCTGGTTTTGTACAAGGACCATGCCTAACTAGTTTACCAGCGAAGCACACCTCCTGCGTAATGTGCTACCAACTCAGCTTCTCGTATTAAAACTATTATTTTTTTGTTGTACTTTAGCAAAAACAAATCACGACAGATAGGTTCAATAATTAATTACTGTTTGGCAATAGTTTTATAATATAGGAAAATGCTTACAAGCTGGGGAGTTCCATTCTATGCATAGTTAACTTAATTTGTGTTGATTCAAAACCTGTTGACTTAATGCCTATAAACTATCCACTTGCTCGCTAAAATAATCCACGGTACTGATTCACTTAAAATCTTAAAATAAAAAATATATTTGGAACGGTTAATTAATTGACATGAATATTTTGAACTATTTCTCAATTTAATATGTACATGATAAAAAAAAGAGCAAATAAAGGGCTGGGAAAATTTTCTCCGCCAATGTATCCTATACAAAACTAAGTATATATTAATCATGCATATTCAAAATTAATCATTTGTTCTACAAACAAAAGACAAGACAAGCTTCTTAAGAAGTTTGGATGCATTTGGTTGTGGGAAACCAAAAATAGTCTTCTTTATGTACAAATTTCGTTAATGTTTCCTAACAAATTTAGATCGTCTATTTTATATCAGAAGATCCGAATCGTTCATACTGTCTGATTTTATGATGAAAACAAAATTTTTTTGTGAACCCTTCAAATGAAAAATAGATGATCCTAATTGGTTTGAGATCATTCAAGGGTCATTAGGCTATAGTTAGAAAAATGGTACTTAGAATAATATGGTAAAAGAGTAATAATTAGAAATATAATGAATTCGGAGATATTATTTATTTTATGGAGAAGCATATTTGTTATTGCCTCTCAGTTTTTTTGATATTTTATCGAAAAGTAAAATTTCTATATGGTATTATGCATATTGCTATGATTCTATATCTTTATTTTCTTCAAATATATAGTTGATTCGTTAAATATAATCTTCATATGAAAATATATATATAATTTTTTTGTTAAAACTTGACAGTGATGGCCAAGATACATGAAAATATACTTGACGAATCAACTGTTTGAATAAAAATATGATGAATTCGGATATATTATTTATTTTATGGAGAAGCATATTTGTTATCCCCTCTCAGTTTTTTTTTTTATATTTTATCGAAGAGTAAAATTTCTATGGTAATATGCATATTATGGATCGACATTGCTATGATTCTATATCTTTATTTTCAAAGTTCAAACAGTCAATTTGAACCGTTAAATATGATCTTCATATGAAAATATACTTGAAGACAAATTACATTTTTCATAATTCTATACTATTTTTTTAGATAGGTAGAAAATTGGCGCTTTTGAATGATTCAGAATTTTTAAATCAAATAATTTTCTATCTATCTAAGAAAATAATAAAAAATTCTCAAAAATATAAATTTGATTTGCAGGTACATTTTTATATAAAAATCATATTGAACGGATTAATTAATTGTTTGAGCTTTAAAGATGAAGATATAAGTTCATAAATCATAACGCGTAGGGGTGATTAATGAGCGAGCATGAGCGAGTTGGGGTATGCTCATGCTCGGCTCATTAGCTTAATGAGTGAGTCGTTAATGACCGAGTTGTTAATGAGCATGTTGATAATGAGCGAGTTGCCGAGTTGTTTAAAATACATTATTCAAAAACTAATTTTCATTTATAGAATTTAACAAATTGTCATAATCCAACATAATTAAACAAAAAATTGTCCATAAACAAATTTAACAAAATCAAACAACTATCTTTTTGTCGTTCTCACGGCCCTACATGTCACATACTCAAAGCTATCTCCTTGTCACATACCTACAAATTTGCATTATCAAAACAATAATAAAAATGTAGAATTTAGAAATATACAAATTCAGAACTGTACAAATCCAGAATGGTGTATTAATGATTTTGTGCTCAAATTTTGGGTTATATTTTGAGACTAGTGTATTGATGAGTATAGTCCGAAACCAAAGAAAATTAAGAAATAATGCATTGAATGAGAATTGTAATTCTGCTTATTTTAGAAAAATTTGCAAATTCTTAATAGAGGAGGGTTCAAATGCCTCCATTTTTCATGCCTCCATCATGCCTCCATTTTTAAAAACTTTAATAACTCAAAATTTAAAACTTAAAAGTAAAAATATAACCGTTGGATATGGTCTACATCATTTTATCTATACACGTGTAAAAAATTATGACATTTTAATTTTGTTTTGGTTGTCATCAAGAGCTTGTAAAAAACATACTAATGTGGATAATTTCTAGACGTTGATTTTTTTAACTTATTGATTCACATAAAAACAAAATCGAAATGTGATAACTTTTTATGAGCACATAGATAAAATGATGTAGATCATATCCAACGGTTTTATTTTGACTTTTAAATTTTAAATTTGAGTTATTAAAGTTTTTAAAAATGGAGGTATGGTGGAGGCACAAAAAATGGAGGCATTTGAACCCTCCTCTTCTTAATATTATTTTTCTGGATATACTAACAGTTATTAGAGAAGTGGATTAGATGTGGCATGATTTATGTAACTCAGTTCTTAATGAGCGAGTTGAAGTATGCTCATGTTCGGCTTATTAAGTTAATGAGCGAGTTATAGCGAGTTAATAATGAACGAGTTATTAATGAACATTTAGCGAGCGAGTTATGAGTAATTTACTCAGTCCTAATTAACGCTAATAACGCCAACCTCTGTATAATATGCATATTACCGTAGCCTCACTCATTTGGATTATTAAATTTATTGATATTCTTTGTCTAAATTAGTCGTACTCTTTAGAACAACAAGTTTACAAAACGGTCTTTCAATTTATATACTACTGGAGATTAAGTTGTATTCACTACTCAGGAACCGAGGCTTACTGAGGGAATAGACATCACTTAAACTATATAGATGTTTGTATTTTCTATAAATTAATTTATGCATCGGTTACATCGAACGGTCCAGATGTTTGCGTTTGTCAGTTCCACGTATTGAGCACCAGTGGATACTGGATACGGACCCGGAGCAGGGTTGGTGCTCAAATTAATTACAGATAAAGACAAAACAAGGAACTAACGGTTATTTACGTGCTTTGTGCATTGGGACAGGATCAAGAAAAAAAAATGATATTTAAGTTCCGTGGTCTGACGTCTCCAGTCCATACAAACTGCACACTATCAATCTATGACAAGCATCGGATCAAGCAGCGGCTACCATCTGCATGCTGCTATTTGGACTAAACCAGGCCCATAATCTTTGGCCCAAAATTATCAATCCGGGCGTACATATTATATTGCAGATTTACGATTCATATGAATGGATTTACATAGCACAATTGTAGAGCTAGAGCCTAAATAAATGGAAGGGAGGACACTTATAATATTCTTTTAATTAAATCATAGTATATAGGTGTTGTTCGGCAAGAAGGAACTAACAAATGATCAATCAATTATCTATATCTTTTATTTTAAGAAAATAAAATACAACAATTTAATTATATGATTTTGATTTATCTTAACATCCAGTTTTTCCAAATTATTTATTTTCGAAGTTCGTTTTGAACAAGATTAAGAAGAGATTAAAGAATGAACTATTCTTACACGTTCATTATTTAACATTTGGCAAGCTTGTGATCTTATATAAAATAGGCTCAAGAAATAGAAAAATTAGAACTAAAATACTTGATTAGTCAAGTAGATTAAGATAAACATTTCAAGTTTGTCATATAGCTAAAAAATAATTCTAACGTAAAACTCATGTCAAGAATAATGGAACTAAAGTTTCCTTTTAGTTTAATTAAGTACCTAGATGAATATAAAAAATATGTTTAGATAATTAGATAATTATTTTTCTAAAGTCTATTTCGTCAATAACCCACCCAGTTTCTCTTTATTTATTACTTTTAAATGTTCGTCGGCGTGTCTGAACAGTGAACATGTGCAGACACTTCCATTTTCCACTCGGATTCTTGTGTGTGTTTCTTTTTTCAGGGCGGAATATGTATCGAAGTTGTTAATTAGTAAAATCCTTCAGCTTCGTGAAAGACCACACATGACTATCGACGCACTTTATTAATAATTCCTAAAGAGTTCTTTTTTATTTATTTATATTTCTGAATTCCAAAGCTGCCAATGAGGTGCCGCAAGTTAATTAAGCATTATGACATTGTCATTTGGCAAGTAAAAACCCTAACTTTGCTTAAATTAATATTGTTATAGAGCATTAGTTCTATTTTTTAATTGTGTATCTTTTAGTGCAAACCTCGGACGCTACAGCAGATCAGGCTTTCTGCGACCGGTTTTCCGGTCGCAGAAAGTCAAGATGCCAGTCGCATATAGTAATCCCGGTTGCAGAACGATAATTCCGGTCGCTGAAATTCCGGTCACTGTAAGCATTGTCGCAGATACTCTTCTGATGACGTCACCGGTCGCTGAATGACGGCATTCGGTCGCTGATACTTTTTTTGCGACCACTTTTTTTTTGTCGCTGTTATTTTTTCTGACGTCAGAAAAAGGTATCTGCGACCAACAAAATGGTCGCTGATACTTATAACCGGTCGCAGAAAGTCTTCTGTCAGGTTTTTGGAATTTTTATTATTATTTAAATTTGCACCATTTAATAATTGGTACGACACGTACCAACATACAACATAAACATACAAACAAATTTAAACATAAACATCGATATATACAATAAATAAATACAAAACATCGATACATACACATAATACAAGGCATCGATACATAAATATCGGAAAACTGTATACCATATTGATAGGTCCATATACCAATGGCCCTTAAAAAGCCCAGGCCTGGCCCAATAAAGCACTCCCAGATTTAAATACATAAAAGGCCGGCCCAAAATACAACGAAACACAAGAGGCCCCCTCCCGGGGCCAGCCCGAGTATAAAACAGCCCGGGATTCGGACCCTCTCACGGGGCCAGCCCGAGGTTAAAAATAGCCCGGGATTCGGACCCCCTCACGGGGCCAGCCCGAGGTCAAAAACAGCCCTGGATTCGGACCCCCTCCCGGGGCCAGCCCGAGGCCAAGAACAGCCCGGGATTCGGACCCCCTCCCGGGGCCAGCCCGAGGCCAAAAACAGCCCGGGATTCGGACCCCCTCCCGGGGCCAGCCCAAGGCCAAAAAAGCCCGAGACTCGAACCCCACCCCCAGGGGTCAGCTCGAAATCAAATGAAACGAGGCTCAATGCCTAAACATGCCGAACAACCAGAAAAGGCCGACATACAGCCTCGTTGATTCGGCTCGTGACAGATTATGCGGATATTATCGCCTATTATGCGGACGCCTCTGAACAGTCATGAGGGCCCCCGTCATTAATGATGACAAGACCTCGCTACAGTAAAGGCGACCCCTATTTAAGGCAGAGAAATCCCCAGAGAGAGGGACCGCATATTTGATCACCACCAGAGGAGGTATTAAAAAGGGTTAGAGCGTTAATACCCCTCCGACACCCCACGTGTCCGCCCTCTCGGCCCGATTCGCTTGAACCGGGACGAGTTACACTTTCGGCAGCCGCCTCCGCACAGCCTGCTTCCCAGGAACAGGACGTGCGCGCACCTTACTAGACCGAGTCCAAGTACGGCCCGGCCCTCAGGGGAAGGGACGTATCAACCACCGTGGGGCCTAAAGCCCCAACTGAGCAAGATGACTTCCGCAACCAAACAAACGGACATGGGCAAGACCGCCCCCGAGGAGGCAGCTCGGCGGACAGAACAATCTAACCGACGAGCTGAGAACGTGAAGTCCCCGACCGACCTAACCTCGGGCGGTCGACCCAGAGAGCCTCGAAGAAAACTCCCCGAGATGACCCGACTGTGGGGGCAACGAGTAGAAACCCCCTCGGCAAGACGGGTCAGAAGACTCCTAACCCGAGTATCCCGCTGAACCCCTCCCTGGGCATGCCACCCGAAGGGGTACCGATTAACCCCTCCGGGATATACGTGGAGTCCCTCGGTATGTCCACACCGATGGCGGGACCGGTCGACTCGACCATCGTGACCGCCCAGGCCGCTGAGCCGATCGGGTCGACCCCCCAAAACACACAAAACCAGATGATTTATGCCCAATACCATTCTCCGTACGTCCCCCAGTACGTATACCCACCTCCCTACAACTATCCTCCATACCAGCAGTATGCTCCTCCATACTCACCGTATCCGGCCACCCCCTTAGCACACTACCCTCCACAGGCTGATCCCAACCCGCTATACTGTCCCCAAACCCCCACCTCAGCTCCCGGGGGACGAATGATTCATCCCCCACCGCCCGTAGTGCAATTAATCCGAACTGGGCCCGGATCGAACAACCCAGAGCCCAGTCTGCACAACACAGAAGGCGACTTTGACAACCCCGACCCCGAACTCGAGACCCTTGCAGGCGAGGGGGAAACGAGACAGGCCGGCGGATCAAGGCGGAGGTTATCCTTTGGGGCTGAACGGGAAGAAAGCGAAGGCTCGTCCGCGGCGGCCAGCTCGAGAAGGAGTGCTGGTCAAGCGAGAACAGAGCGGGCTCGAGAAGGCCCCGGCAAACAGACCGAAGAACGGTCCCGCCACTCAAGGAGGGACGATCATTCCCACCACTCGAGGAAAGACGATCAGTCTCATCACTCGCGGGAGGAGCGTCGCCACACACCCCCTAAGAGGCGGCGAAAACCGCTCACCCCACCACGGGCTGCAGGAGTAAATATGACAACGATAAACACAATGATCAAGAAAGGGGTGGAGAAAGAGATAGCCAGGAGGGAAAGAAGAAGAGCAGGGACTCGTTCCGGGTCGACGAATATTCTGGAAGGACCACTAGCCCCGGAACTTTACAAGGCCCCCATTGGTGACTTCAAATACCCTGTCGGCCTCCCGTGCTTCCAAGGAAGCGGCGACGCCCAGGACCCGCAGAACTTTGTGTACGGGTTCTATGAAAGGCTTCGACTGCACGGGGCATCGGACGCCGTCGCGTGCCGCATTTTCACCACTTGCCTGATGGGGGAGGCGTGGGAATGGTACATGAGACTGAGGCAAGGATCCATAAAAACCTTCGATCAATTAGCGAGAGCCTTCCTGGCCCGCTACGACATGCTCCGACCTCCGCAGGCGACGTGTGACTCCCTCCTGAAGTAAGTTCAAGGACACCAGGAGCCCACCCGGACCTTTGTGAATATGTTTGTAAAGGCCTCTAGGGAGGTCCGAAACTACAGCGAGGATATCGCCCTGGCGGCTGTACAGAATGGGCTCTGGCAAGGAGGACCGGGCACCCTCCGGTACGATGCCCGGAAAAGAGAGTTTAAGAATTTACCGTAATTCTTGGCTTTTGCCGAAGGATACATCCGGGCTGAGGAGGATGCTGTCCAATTCGTTAGGCCGCGATCCAGATCGCCAAAACCCCAGCAGCGTGACCGGCAACCCGGCGTCGGTCCGTCCCGAAGGCGAGAGCCGCCAAAAAGAAATATCCTGTCTACGCCACAAGAAGAACGGCGCGAAGACGGTAGAGAGGGCTATCGACCCCATTATGTGCGATACACCCCCTTTATCAAGAAGAGGAGCGAGATGTATCATGTCATAAAAGACATGCCTGAAGTCCCAAGGCCGCTGCGCAAGAGTATTTTCGAGAAAAAAGACGAGGCGGTAAAGTGCCTATTCCACCGTTTCAATGGGCACTCCACAGGAGACTGCCTCCAGTTGAAGGACGTGTTGGAAAGACTAGCCAGAGAAGGGAAACTGATCGAGTACATCAAGCCGGAATTCTTCCAAAAGTTTACAAAAGAATACAATGGGGAAGTTGAGCACCAGAAGAAAGCCTCCTACCGGAACGATTACCAGGGGCCCAGGGATACGGCACCAAGGCCCGGAGGAGATAAGGGAAAAGGACCAGGAACATCCGGTAGGCGGCCAAACGTGGAGATCAATGTTATCAGCGGAGGGCACGAGGTGCTGGCTCCTGAGAAACATAACCGAAGTACCACCAAGCTGTACCCGACCATATTGAACGTTGAACGGCCTTTTGAAAGGAAGAGGCCCCGGATGGACGAAGCCATATGCTTTTCTGAGAAAGACTTCGGCACCATCGCGTGGCCCCACGATGACCCCATAGTGCTAAGGCTCCAAATAGAGGAGTTCGGGGTGAAGAGGATCCTCGTAGATACGGGAAGCTCAGCTGACATCTTGTACTTCTCAGCTTTTGAAAAGATGGGAATACAACTTGAGAAATCCCAGAAGAAGGTGACACCGCTAGTCGGATTCACTGGCGATTCCCTCCGGCCTAAAGGGATCGTTCGGCTGAAAGTAGCCTTCGGGTCCTCGCCTCGCATCACTGAAGTCATGGTAGATTTCCTTGTGGTGAATGCCCCCTCCGCATACAATGCGATCATCGGCAGGGGCACCCTAAACAAAATTGGAGCCATAGTGTCCTCTCCCCACCTAAAGATCAAATTCCCTACCATCCATGGGGTGGGAGAGGAATGTGGGCAACAGCAGGTGGCCCAAGAGTGCTTGCAGTCCAGCAAAGGGCGAGGAGGAGCGGTTCACCAAGTAGACGTAAAAGCAGGAGCGAGGTCAGATCCCGCTGGCCCGCGCTTGCAGTCCAGCAAAGAGTTCTTACCCCCGCACACACCCATGGTTTTGGATCCCACGGACAGGGGGGAGTCAAGCGCATTCGCCGAGCCTGTCGACGAAGTCGACCAAGTCGACCTCGGCGATGGCAAGTTTTCGAATATTGGCAAAGCAATTCAGGGAAGCGCAAGACAGAAATTGATTGATTTCCTTCGAGAAAGCCAAGCAGTATTTGCATGGACCGCCGCCGATATGCCCGGGATCCCGGGATCTATAGCGGAACACCATTTACACATCAAACCGGGCGCGAAGCCTGTGGTGCAGAAAAGAAGGAACATGGGAGCTGAGAGGCGTTCGGCAGTGAATGTAGAGGTAGCCAAGCTACTAGCAGCTGGTTTTATCAGAAATGTGACTTGTCCGGAATGGTTGGCGAACCCTGTGCTCGTGAGAAAAGCGAACGGGGATTGGAGAATGTGTATAGACTACACTGACTTGAACAAGGCGTGCCCTATGGGCCCTTTCCCTTTGCCAAAGATCGACCAGCTGGTAGATTCCACTTCAGGACACGCGTTCTTAAGTTTCATGGATGCATTCTCGGGATACAACCAAATCAGGATGTGCCCCGAAGATGAAGATAAAACGGCCTTCACGACTCACTCCGGGCTATATTGTTACCGAGTGATGCCTTTTGGGCTGAAGAACGCGGGGGCTACTTTCCAAAGAATGGTGAATAAGGTGTTCCACGAGCAGATAGGTCGAAATGTAGAGGCTTACGTAGATGATCTTCTAGTAAAGAGCATGTCCGACCTGAACCACGTGTAGGACCTGTGCGAGACATTCGCGACGCTCAATCAAGCTGACATGAAACTCAATCCGAAGAAGAGCTTCTTCGGTCTTACAGGAGGAAAGTTCCTCGGATTCATGGTGTCCATGAGAGGCATAGAGATACATCCCTCCAAGTCGCAGGCCATCCTAGATATGAGGCCCCCCCGAAACCTCAAGGAACTTCAATCGCTCACGGGCCGACTTGCAGCATTGAACCGGTTTATCGCCCGATCCGGCGACGTTTGCTTCCCTTTCTTTAAGGCGATGCGCAAATCCGCCAGATTCGAGTGGACCGAGGAATGTGCGATCGCCTTCGAGAAAGTCAAAAAATACCTGGCCAGCCCACCTTGTCTCAGCCGACCCATCGACGGAGACACACTGGTCGTATACCTGGCCACGACCAACCACGCGGTCAGCGCCGCATTGGTAAGAGAAGAAGGGAGGGAGAAAAAGCCCATATATTTCGTGTCACACGTGCTCCGAGATGCCGAGACCCGATACACGCAGATAGAAAAAGAGGCCTACGCTCTTATCATCGCGGCAAGAAAACTGAGACCGTACTTCCAGTCCCACCCGATCAAAGTATATACAGGTGTACCCTTGAAGAAAGCCTTTACGAACTTTGACTCCTCGGGCCGCGTGTTGGCCTGGGCGCTAGAGTTGACCGAATTCGATGTCGCGTTCCATCCTCAAAGTGCCATCAAATCACAAGTGTTCGCGGACTTCACCGCGGAGTACTCAGGAGCGCCGGAAGGATTGGACAGCAAGTGGACACTTTACGTTGACGGCGCCTCCTCCCATCAAGGAGCGGGAGCAGGAGTAGCTCTCACAGGCCCCTAGGGAGAAGCTCTCAACTACGCACTCCATTTCCAGTTCCCCGTAACCAACAACACCGCTGAGTACGAGGCCATGATAGCTGGCCTCAAATTAGCTGCCGGGCTGGAAGCCCGAGAAGTCCATCTACATAGCGACTCCGAGCTCGCGGTCAGGCAAATCAACGATGAGTGCCGTGTGCACGACGACCGGTTACGACGATACCGTGAGCAGTTCCATTCCTTAAAGGGACAATTCGATAGAGTGGTGATCGAGCACGTGTCTAGAAACAAAATTGTCAGGCAGACGCCCTCTCAAAACTAGGAGCGGCTGGAAACCTCGACAAAGATCGTCCCGTGATAGTCATGGACATACCCGAATCAAGTATATCGGGTGACGTAAAGGAAGTCCATGTTATTAACGAACCTGGGGATGCTTGGTACGCTCCCATGTGGACATACCTCACCTCGGGGACGTTGCCTGAGGACCCGCTGGAGTCCAGGAGATTGAGGAGGATTGCCCCTTTATACTCGGTACATAACCACCAGCTATACAAAAGGGGATATGCCCGCCCATGGCTTAAGTGCATCGGAGAGAAGGACGCTCAGGCAATGCTGGAGGAAGCCCATGAGGGACTTTGTAGTAGCCATCAAGGAGCGAAAACTCTGGCCAAGAGAGTCCTGCGTGCAGGATATTATTGGCCCACAATGCAGCAAGATGCGGCCAATATAGCGCGAAAATGCGAAAAATGCCAGTACCATTGCCGATTATCCAGCGTCCCGGGTTACGACATGATCACAATCTCGGGAGCTTGGCCCTTCGACCTATGGGGGATCAATATCCTAGGCCCTTTCCCCATGGCTGCCCAACAAAAAAATGGATCATCGTGGCCGTGGAATATTTTACGAAGTGGGTCGAGGCCAAAGCATTAACTCACATTACAGCAGAAGCCGCCAAGAACTTCATCTGGCGCAACATCGTGTGCCGCTTCGGCATTCCGCACGCGCTCATTTCTGACAATGGCACACAATTTAATGCAGATATCACCCTGACCTTCCTCGAAAGGTTAGGCATTCGCAGCAACTTTACCTCGGTGAGTCACCTCGCTAGCAATGGCCTGGCCGAAGTCACCAACAGGACCATTCTGGATGGTCTGAAAAAGAAGGTGGCCTCCAACAGGAAAAATTGGCCCGATAAACTCGACGAAATCCTTTGGGCGTACAGAACAACTCCCCGCGAGGCTACCCAGCAAACACCATACTCCCTAGTATATGGCATGGAGGCTGTCACACCTCTCGAACTCATTGCACCTTCCCTCCGGATGACGGCTTATTCCACAGAAAGCAACCCTGAAGCACGAGCAGTGGACCTCGAGCTAGTGCAAGAACTCCGAGACAAGGCCCGCATTCGGACCACTGAATACCAGCGGAGGGTAAAACGCGCCTTCGATAAGCGCGTATCCCCCCGTGCGTTTGAACCAGGCGACCTGGTACTCAAAAAGATAGAAGCTACCGGACAGCATGTTGGTAAGCTTCAACCTAATTGGGAAGGACCTTTCCGGATAATTCGCACCTGCGGCAAGGGAGCTTACGAGCTCGAAGGTCCTGATAGGCGAATGCTCGCCCGGCCCTGGAACGTCGTCCATCTCCGCAAATTTTATATTTAAAAAAAAAAGAGAGAGGGGGGGGGGGGGGAGAAAGAACAGGTACAGCAGCGGACATGCCGTCTGCAAAAATGTAATTACTATCTTTTGTCTTTTTTTGGACCAGCATGGGAATGCCCATGTAAGGTCAAGGGCGCCGGTGCGTTATTATAAGCACGGCCTGACATTTCATACTTTTGGATCAACACGGGAATGCCCGTGAGTGGCCGAGGGCGCCTGTGCGACATGATAAGCACGGCCCCGGTGTGCGATGTCTGACTAACAAATTCGAGGCCCGACGACACAAAATTGCCGTCGGAACCACCTCACAAAAAACAACTGATTATCACAAGGGCAAACAAAAGCCCAAGGGCAATAAATTCCTCTATAAAAAAATAATAAATAAAATTATTGCATTAAGAGGATAACCGAAAGCCCCAGGGGCAACGAACGCCTCCGCAATAAAACAATAGCACTTCTCATATCAGAAGGATAAAAACCCACGGGCAACATATGTCACCATCGACAAAACCGGAAATCATCATAATAACTTCAGACCAAAAGCCCTCGAGCATAAAACAGCCGAAATCAACTTTTCCATAAGCAGCGAGTGCGCACTAGTCGTGCAAAGTACAAACGAACACTCTGAAAAGATGACGAAGTACACACGACGCGCCCCGCAAGGAAAATTCGTGCTATCCTCGGGCCAAACAACCTGAAGTACGAAGCGGCAAAACAAATCTCCAAGGCATTACAGGAAGAGAGTCACAAAAGTGTGAATAAAAGCTCTGCAAAGAGCAACGAATACACATGACTCTCGAACATGGCAACACAGGCGCGAGTCACAAGAGTGTGAACAAAAACTCTGCAAAGAGCAACAAATACACTTGACTCGCGAAATCAAAAGGGACAGTTATGCAAAAAGTGAACGAAAATCTCAAAATGATAACGAACGCGCATAACTCTGCTTTGGAAAGACAATAGCGAAAACCCGCAGGGTAACGAAAAAATCTCTCCAAGGATCCCGATGCACAGCGTAAACGAAAGCCCAACGGGGCAACGAACACGCACAAAATCGGATAAAACGTTCCGCTATTCTGCACGGACAACGAGCTTGCCTATACAATAGGTACAAACGAAAGTCATGCGGAATAAGCAGGAATAATCTACTGGCCTCGCGAGACAACAAGTAGGCATGGCAACATGCCCGAACAAAAGGTCTCGCAGGAATAATCTACTGGCCTCGCGAGACAACAAGTAGGCATGGCAACATGCCCGAACAAAAGGTCTCGCAGGAATAATCTACTGGCCTCGCGAGACAACAAGTAGGCATGACAACATGTCCGAACAAAAGGTCTCGCAGGAATAATCTACCGGCCTCGCAAGACAAACGAGTCGGCATTATTACATGCTTGAACAAAAGTCTAGCAGGAACATACACACTAGCTCCGCCAATACAGAGGACAAGCCCTACGGGACGTGGCGCAATAGTACAATATACAGCGCAGACAACTCCTAAGCAGACACCTCCGCGGGATGAGCTATAGGAAGAAGGGGACCGAGAAGTCGCGGAAGCACGCCTCATGAGGTAAAGAAAATGGTCTATTCTTATTATATTTGCGGTACCAACACGCACAAGGAAAGTATTCCGAGTCCCCCGAACCAAAGAAAAAGACCAGACAAACACGTCACTGGATAATGTAAAAGTGACACAGATAAAACGTCGCCCGCTATCGCGGTGTAAACAAAGGTAAGGCCGTTCAATGAGAACCCCCCCGGACCTATACGACCCCTAAGGCTTATGTCACAATAATCGCGTAACGAAGTAAGCAGAAAACATAAACATAAATATGGTCAAAACAACTGTATCTCGGATGGCTGAGAAACATTCCTCAGCAAACCACCCGAGCAAAAGCATACAACAAGTTCTGTTAAACACCTCCACATCTCGGAGGGTTCCTCGCACTAAATACGCTCCGATAAAAATAAAAAATAAATAAAAAACAAAGAAGAAGAATGGGCTCCGCTCCGCTCGACCCGACCATCCATCCGCGACATGCCTACTCGTCTTTATCCTGCAATAGGTGTAATTAGGTCGGGTGAGTATTCAGCATAAAAACCCGCGAGGCGATATACAAAGGACAGAGTTATACCTGGTTCACTTCGAGGTTTCCTGGAAGGTCATCTCCTGGCTCTTGATTGTAATCCACCTGGTCCAACAAAGCCTCTCCTTCGGCAGTACCCGAGGCGGTCTCTTGGATCGTGGGACCCTCGCTGCCTTCCGCAGGACCTTGAGGAGACTGCGGCGGCGTATCATATCTGTCCAAATGATGAGGCCACGGCGCAACCTTACGCCAAGTATGAAAAGGCATCTTGGGATCACAGCTCACGAGATCCATGCTCGGAAGAACGGGCCCGCCATCAGGACGAAGCAACTGACCGCTAGCCCTATCCCACTCATATCCTACTAGACCTTGGGGGGCCCCGTCCTCGTCTGCCACTGGCATATACCCGAGGTCCTCAGGGGCGAAAGGATAAATGCCAGCCAAAACGGATAACTCAGTGTAAATTTGCCTCTTAATCATCCCCGTTAGTGACAACATCGCCGCAAGCTTAAAAGGATCGCTAACTAGGAATTCTCGAATCACCTCCTTCTCGTGATCGAGACGCTCTGCTTGCGAGTTCTTGATCGCAAGCAAGGCTTGGGATAACTGCTCCCGTACGAGCGTCAACTCCCGAGCCTGTCCCTCCTTAGTTCGCTTCAAATCCTCCACCTCTGCCTCACTATCAACGAGCTTAGCAACGGCCTCCTCGAGCAACTCAGTGCTCCTCTTCGCGCTGATCTCGCTTTCTTCCAACACGCGGGCCTTTGCGTCCACCTCCCCCCTCAGCTTATCGACCTCCTCACCGCTACCGACAACCGAGCCCCGAAACTTTTGGTAATCGTCATTCAAAGACTTGTACTTCTCCATCCAATAATCCCTCTCCACAACGGCCGCCGTCAAGTCCCTCGGCTCCACAGGAGACTGGGCCACTGACAAATTCTTGGCAGTCATCGCCTCCGTCGCGCGGGCAAACAGGCAGCCTATCTCGAAAAGATGACCCACCGCATCCAGCATCATACCACCCCCGCGCTTCTGGATAAGCCGACCCAAATAAGGGGGCTCCAAGGCGCGGAAGCCCTCCCTATAATACATCGCGCACTCCGGAGGCCGCTCCGTGGCACTTTGCATCTTAGCCAAATGAGGGAACAAGGCGAGGCACCCGTCCGGTTGACTTAACGGGAAAGGAGTCTTACATATGGTCCCTACCCCAACATTACCCGGAAGACCAATCCTGCGAGATCCCTCGGACGGGGTGGGTACCGTTTCAGGAGAAGCAGTCGTGCTTGAACTCCCGCCTCCACCTGGCCCTCCAGTTGAGGACGGAACTTCTTGAGCTAACACGACCGAAGCCACGCCCGAAGGAGGGACTGTTGCTCCCGACAAGGGGGTAGTGGCGACGTCCCTCGGACTCGGGGCTAAAGGTGGCCGCGCCATCCTCTTCTTGTTTACAGTCAGCCCTTTCCCTTTGACGTCACGATCAATTTCGTGCGTCGCCTTCCGCTTCCTCGACTCTACACTTCCGGCCCCCTTCTTCACCACACGCTCCTCAACGCCAGCGGGTGATGGAGCAGGAGCCGCCCTGGTCGTTAGTGACCCGGAGTACAGCCCACCCGCGTGCGAACAGACCAACTCGGGGATAGCCTTCAGCCCGTTGAAGGAGAAATCCATTAGGCCAAAAGCTGCAACAAAAATATGAACTCAAGGGTCATATATATAGGGAAACAGTTGAGGATTCTTTATCAAAGGAATATATGTATATATGTGCGAAGGACTACCTTGCGACAACTGCCCGATAACCTCGACAGCCAGGTCATCAGCAGCGCTCATCCGGAAGCGACTCATGTCGGGCTTCCCCTCCCACGAACTATCATCGTCACCCTTCTTAATCTGTCGCCACGAGCGACGAATACCTTGCAGCGACTCAACTTCCTCAGATTTAGTCAAATACACCCAGTCCCTATTCCAGCCATCAATCTTCCTCAAAATCTTCTTATGAGTCTCATAGTCGAAAATTTCCGGCGCGTCAGTTCTCCTCCTCACGGCGACAAAATCCGATGAAGCCATGCACAGACTAAAATAATGTGCAAACAGGGCCATGCTCGGCCGTAACTCGGCAAAATAGACCTGAAACTCGTCGAATAACTTCTCGAAGCTGACAAGATAACACCACCCCACACCCGTCAGTTGGGCGGGGGTTATATCCAACTCTTTCAAGAAAGTAACCTGGAACGAGGTCAAAGGCAGCTGGAACCCACATCGGGGCATCTTCCAGTAAATACAGAGCCCTTTCTCATCATCATGGGCTCGATCGTCCGCTTGCGGCAATAAGAACCCCAACCGGTCCAAGGAAATGCGACCTCTCGCTTCCTTTTTCACGAGCTCGCCATAAAAAACGTTGACCCACCAACCCTGACTGCGACAACCCGTTGCTGACGGGAACAGAAGACTAACCTCCACAAACTGCGCGTCAGTCGCGTGCCCGGCGCGCCTCCTCTTCGAGGAGGGGGGTTCCTTAGAATTCTTTTTCTTTTTTGATACCCGCGGGCGTGCTGAAACTGACGTCTCCCGAGAAGACCCCTGGCGATCTTGCACCTCGACTTCCTCCGACTCCCCATCCTCATCAACGGAACGGCTATCGCTGTAGCCGGAAGAATAATACGAGGGATCTGCCTTCTCCAACGGGACCCGTTCCCTAACTACCTTTTTCTTCCCTCCCATCTTCGCTGACTGCAAATGCAAGTTAATAAGATGGTCAGCGACGGGAGATATTACCGGGGGCACAATTCTCTTACCTGACGCGGAAAAAGCCCTTTCTAAGGCCGCTTTCGACTTCCCGGCGCCTTTACCCCCTATCCCCTGATCCCACATCGCGGGATCACTCCAATCGATGGATTCGTTTGGAGAGCCCAGTTCCGCTGCGGCCCCGTCCACGGAAGATTCCGGCTGTGCCGCCTTCCAATCAATGGACGACTCCGGGCCCATATCATCCTAATCCACGGCCGCCTCCCAATCGAAGAAATCTCCCTCGGAACCCGAATTAACGCCTGCCTCCGACATTTAACAGAACCTGCCCAGAAACTGTCTTACGGATCGACCGTAGGACCTCGCGTATGGCAAACGCGCAAGGGTAAAACAATACCGACTTGGTGGCTCACGGTATCGGTTGAGATATTGGATCCCGAACGTAATGTGTGCGACAGTAATACTTACGGATAACGAGCGACGCTCCTGTGAGATGTTCGTGCAGTCGTCCCCGTCGATTGTCCTTATCAGCGAGAGCGATCAGCGAGACTACTCCGAAAATGGAACTTACTGAAAGCGGACATCCGCACGGGCCCGCCTACCTTTATATAGGGCCCCCGTAAAAAACCGTAAAAATCAGCACCAATCTCAAGGGACAACCCTCGACACGTGTCTCGCACCCCTTCGATCAGCCGCTTCAAAAACCCAAAACGTCACGTCGCCCCGCCTTTTGGCGCCAATATCCGAAGTTATATCGAACCGTCGCGTCTCTTCGGCTTTTTCTATACAAAAATCCCCATGACGTAGATCCCCTACAACCTTGAAGCGTACTGCCCCTCGAGACAGTAATCCCGCGCCGTTGCAATGAGTTAATCCTGACCCCACGCTAGGATCACCGTTTACCCAAAGCAGGGGGCGGCGTGATCAAAATAGCAGCGGATCTCAATGACGTCAGCACGCTTGAGCGTTCATGATGGTCTGACACGTTCATTTATTGCACCTACAGTAACCTCCCGTTATATATATACCCACGGACCATCCGTACCTAACCATCAATTATCCGTTTAATAAAAAGTCTCGGAGACATGGCACCAAAACCATCCAACAACCGCGGCAAGAAACCCCTCGACCAAGGCCAACCCAGTAATCCAAGGCCGAGGCGCCCGACTACTGTCCGAGACCTACCCCCCAGATCCGCTCCAGCTGGCTCCGTTTCTTCCCGCGACGTCGCCTCGACCGAATGCTGTCAAGCCCCAATAAAAAGCTTCAGGACTTCATCGAATACCTGATCGACGTAGAGGTACGCTCCTACGAGTACTGTCCCTGCTGCCCGAGGGCTCGCCGCAATGAACCACCACCCGCACCCCCCCAGCGCGCCCCACCCAAGCCGGTAATCCTCCGCACCTGCCCCGCATGTGGAAAAACGGGCAACCGGTCAGAGATGCCCCGGTGCCACCGATGCCGGCAGAGGTTCCACCAGGCCTGTCAACCTGAGGAGACTCACTACTTGTTTCCTATCCCGGGTCTGGAGAGCTGGCATTGCGACGAATGCACCGCCATCCTCAACTCCCTGGACGACATGAACGAGGACAGCGATGAAGGCGGCAACCAGGACGACGACGGGGATGGCCCGCAATACCACCCCACTGGGTCTGGCGACACCGACCCCGAGGAGGAATCCTCCACTGACGGCGACTTCAGTGACTGACGCATTGCGTAAAGCCGCCCCACCAACCTGGCCGGACTTCCACTGCTTTCTCTTTTGTTCCCCGACATGGGGATATCACCTTTTTTATTTTTATGATAACCCTATGAACTACTTTGTTTTGTCGAGAAGGAAAACTCTATAAACCACATGACATTACCTATAGTTATAATCTTTTCTATGTTGCAAAGTTCCTAAAAACGTGTCCATATAACAGCACACTAAGGCAGGCTACTACATGCACGTCGCTTGTATTGCAATCCCGTCGCAGCCAAATAGTACGCTGCGTCACAATGCTGGTTTAACATACCGATAAACCAACTGGCGCCGTCTGCCTTGCGACCTCTCGGTCCAACGTAGATCGCGAAACATTAACGGACATACTACCCGAACTAGCCACCCAGCGACACCAACTCTATCTGATTACCAACACAAGTTGGTGTACCCCCTGTCTCACGACAGTCCCGGGGACATATGCTTTACTTCTAATCATACCAATAGCACAAAAACAAAGCCACCTCGTAAGCAGTAACCGAACATTCCATGCCACGCGACTTAAATAGTCCGGACAAAACAGACAATGAAACCATCCTCCCCTTATTCTAAAAAGCACGACTCGAGATAACTTGAATAAAAGAATAAATCTCGACAAATTACCGACACAACTGCCCCACGACACACCCTCGCGGTATTAAGACACTCTATACTCCAACTCACACACCTGGTATACACTACTACGCACATTTCCCGAATATGAGCTAACCAACAGCGAATAGACCATAACTTAGCTCACGCACTCCGAAAATAATGAATTATTTCACTAATGACACCTCGAAACAGCCGCCCCGTCAGCCCAAAACGCTTCGAAAGTAACACCAGTCAAACGACAGGCCTACGCCCGTCCAGTCAAGTCACCTAGCCCCAGCTTTTACGCGTCAGTGGGGCTCGGACGCGATAACCGATGGCACCACTCCGCCTATATATTGACCCATTCGGCCATAGGAAGATCATTCCTCACCAACTGATTCTCCACTCTAAAAACCAATCCTCACTCCATCCACCCTCCTAATGTCGTCAAGCGATTCGGTTAACAAACCCGAGCCGCGACGCCTCGACATTACCCTCCCCCGAGAGTCACCTCCCCACCGACCCCGCCTGAACCCCCCACAACCACCACGGCGGACGCTCTCGGAAGGCGAAAGGTGGGTATTGCTGCAAGACATATCCCACCCAGACTTAGAATGGATGCTAGACCACGAAAACCTCCGAATTCGAGACTTTCTCGACGTCAAGCTTAGCTCATGTCCGAAGTTCACCCCAGAGGACGAGAACGCCCTCAAACCAGCCGCACCATCGTTACGCACATGCTTTGGGTGCGATGATCAAGATCCCAAGACCGAAATGGTCAAATGCCGAACATGCTTCGAGTGGCACCACATGTACCATTATAACATAAAAGGCCGCTCAGATCCCCGCCGCCGGTTTTGGTGATGCCCCCGTTGCATCGACCTCAACTTCGGAGGACCAACCTTATACACGGCTACCAAGGAAGAGCTCGAAGCGGACAATACTTACGAGGACACCGACAACGAGGTCCTCGCCTAAACGCTCCCCAGGTAGCGACATCACACCCGTCTTTTTGCCGAACAAGGAAACCGCGACATGACAGACAAGAGTGGAAACACCCTCCCAGTCTACCTCGGGATCCTCCTCGGCAACCATGCGGGTATACAGGGAACTAGTCGCCCTGCATATCATAGTTTATTAAAACAAATGTATCTATTATTGTGTATCAACAAAAGACAAAGGTTGTCTACAAAATATGTATCATTCCGATGTCATGTTATTAAACTTCTAAAAATCATACAAAGTAATCTCGTTGTCGGGACCCCCTCTTCCCTCACACAACCCATCTTATATATCACATCAACAAACAATTTCCATCTCATAACCTCCCGACGAATACGCAGGCCCTCGTGCCAACTCAATATCTCGGCACCCGATAATAGTTAAAGCGGCCAATCGGCGGCTAGATGCCAAGGATTGCCTGGGACCCATGTCATTTAAAGCCACAATAGCGCCTTACAACTATAAATACCAACCTCACATTACGTAAAAGGGACAGCCATCTCCTTCATTCTCAAGTCCAACCCTCTAAAGAAAAATGCCTTTCAAACAAGTCGTTTCAAAAACTAAAAGGCCCGCGGATCAAGGCCAGAGTAGCCGCGACCAACCTCCCCCCAAATCCCGTCGCTCTTATAACCCACGACAAGTCCTCTCTCCTGCCGAGAGATGGGCCCTCCGTCAACGATTCTCCGAGTAGGATTTGGAGTGGATGCTCCATAACGAGGACCTTCAAATCTGCGACTTCATCGACATCACCCTCGCCGGGGTACCCTCGTTCACCAAGGAGGACGAGAACAATCTCTACGATGACGTTAATTTTGAGCCCAAGTTGCGTTGGTGTGTCTTATGCCGCGACCAGGGACCCAAGCACGAGATGGTGAAATGCCGGGTGTGCTACGAGTGGAGTTGCTTCGACCACTACGACATCCACGGCCGCTCCGATCCTCGACGTCGATTTTGGAGGTGCCCTGGATGCCTATCCCGCAATTCTGGAGGCCCGAGCCTATACACCGCTACTCCACAGGAAATCAAAGAGGATGACCTCTTTGAGGACACTGACAACGAGCGCGTTGTCTGATTTCAATACTTCTTTACCTATCGGTGTTGTATGATCTAGACCTTATCACGTACTTGTGCTTTTCGATTATTTTCAGAATACTAACAACTGTTTGTCATCTCCGCAATAACCTCGCCTGAAAAAAAAAAAAATCCCGCGACGACAACGCGTGACATCAAGCGTAACTCGTCTAAAAACACGCCAACACAATTAGTCGGGACATACACCCGAGATAGGGCGTACAAAACAATTCGCAAACCCTGTGGGATAACAAAATCACGAAATATAACGACAAAGCAAAAATCAGCACAAACTACGCGCAATCAATAAACGGCACGATAAGAAACCATACAAACAGGAATTAAAGGATAACCAAAATACAAAGACCCCGGGGGTCAGACGAATAACCCACAAAAACCCCAAGACCAACTCGGGGGCTAACACTCGAACCTTAAGAAAAATGTAAGAAGCCAAAACAAACGAAAAACTTACCGAAGTCGTCTCTATCACCGGAGTCAAAAACCGAAAGCATCATACTGATACATTTCGGCTTCAGGGGCTAATGATAGGTCCATATACCAATGGCCCTTAAAAAGCCCAGGCCTGGCCCAATAAAGCACTCCCATATTTAAATACATAAAAGGCCGGCCCAAAATACAACGAAACAAAAGAGGCCCCCTCCTGGGGCCAGCCCGAGTATAAAACAGCCCGGGATTCGGACCCCCTCACGGGGCCAGCCCGAGGTTAAAAACAGCCCGGGATTCGGACCCCCTCACGGGGCCAGCCCGAGGTCAAAAACAGCCCGGGATTCGGACCCCCTCCCGGGGCCAGCCCGAGGCCAAGAACAGCCCGGGATTCGGACCCCCTCCCGGGGCCAGCCCAAGGCCAAAAAAGCCCGAGACTCGAACCCCACCCCCAGGGGTCAGCTCGAAATCAAATGAAACGAGGCTCAATGCCTAAACATGCCGAACAACCAGAAAAGGCCGACATACAGCCTCGTTGATTCGGCTCGTGACAGATTATGCGGATATTATCGCCTATTATGCGGACGCCTCTGAACAGTCATGAGGGCCCCCGTCATTAATGATGACAAGACCTCGCTACAGTAAAGGCGACCCCTATTTAAGGCAGAGAAATCCCCAGAGAGAGGGACCGCATATTTGATCACCACCAGAGGAGGTATTAAAAAAGGTTAGAGCGTTAATACCCCTCCGACACCCCGCGTGTCCGCCCTCTCGGCCCGATTCGCTTGAACCGGGACGAGTTACACTTTCGGCAGCCAGCCTCCGCACGGCCTGCTTCCCAGGAACAGGACGTGCGCGCACCTTACTGGACCGAGTCCAAGTACGGCCCGGCCCTCAGGGGAAGGGACGTATGACATATCATCAAACATAAATATCTAAATGTCAAGTAATATAAACATAAATGTCGAATAACATAAATAGATAATCTAAATGTCAAGTACCATCTAAACCAGGAATGTCAACACAAACATCTGAAGTTTAGTACCATCACCGCCAACATCCGACCCTGCCCCTCATCATCATCACCGTCATCATCCTCGTCATCCTGAGGAGCGGGGATCGAGGCTTGCTGCGAGTCCGAACCTCCCTGTGAGATTGTAAGAAAGTAGTTTAGATAATTAGGATTTAGGGTTTAGGGTTTAGGGTTTAGGATTCACAATTAAAACATTCGACCCCTGCCCCTCTCAGTTACCCCCGGTGCAAACTGGTAGTGCTTCTACAATGCATAGTTAAAAATTAATATCGTTGGTTAGCTTAAAAAAAGAAAACAAGTAATTATTAGAGGTTTTGTTTCAGAAAATTTTACTTATCAAAAACTTTGCCTGGATAACTGACTTATTTTCATCAGGAAAATCTGTGTATCTGGAGTACGGGCCAGGATATGCTGCACGTACTTCCTGCGAAATAATTTTGGCGACCTGTTTCGTCTTCTCTAGATGCCCTGCATCAAAAGTTCGTCTTCTCTGGCTGCTCTGCGAAATAATTTTTCTTACCTGGCTGACTAGTTTGATCCTTTACGACATCAAATTGAAAATAGCAAATATTTCCCTTATTACCTACAAGTTTTGTTGTAGTGGGAATGAGATAATTTTTTTTTTCTAAGTTGTCCGTTTCTTTGTTACAAGTAGAACTAGTTCAGTATTGAATACAATTCGTATTATTTGAAGGTTGCGTATTTTATTTTTCGAATAATTTATTTTAGAATTTGATACAATTTTTTTATTGTGGACATATATGTATATCTTCATGCGTACATCAGAATTAAGTATTCCTTATATATATATATAGAGAATGGCTAATATACAAACGTTTGTTCTTGGACTCAGGAACAAACGGTTCGGTTCTCCAATTTTCAAAGTCCAAACAGTCGATCCAAACCGTTAGATATTCAATATATATTAAAATGTGCTTAGAGACCAAATTTTACATTTTTTGAAATTTTTTTACTATTTATTAAGATGGTTTGAAAACTGCTGTTTTTATAAAATTTCTGCAGCATTGAAAAACAGCGGTTTTCAAACCAGCTTAATAAATAGTAAAAAAATTCTAAAAAATGTAAAATTTATTCTCCAAGCACATTTTAATATATATTGAATATCTAACGGTTTGAATCGACTGTTTGGACTTTGAAAATCGGAGAACCGAACCGTTTGTTCCTGAGTCCAGGAACAAACGTATGTATATTAGCCATTCTCTCTCTACATATATATATATATATATATATATATATATATATATATATATATATAACGTTTGCCTCTCATTGATTTGAGCATAACGAGCACAATATTAAATATTTTTCGAGATTATGTGATGGTTATTTTTTTTTTCTGATTGAACAAATTTGGATTAAAAAATTAATAAACAATTATCAATTTTTAAAATAAAAAATAAAGATATTGCTAGGTCAGTTTTTATTTTTCAAAATGCTCATTTTGTCCATAAATGTTGATATTTTCAGGTTATCTTAATTTGACAAATAACACTTTTTTTTTCTTTTTCGGGAAATTAAGACCTATAAATATATATTATGTTTCAATTTGAACCATGTGAAAATAATAATTTATTGAACTTGAATCTGTTTTGAAAAATTATGCTCCTTTCGTGTAAGCATTTTTGTACAACTTTTCTTTCTTGAATGTTAAAGACTATATTTTTTTCTATTACGAACTCTTCTTAGCTACAATATTCAATATTTATGACAACACGTTCAAACTCTTTAACAATATATAATATATGGATAATTATTAAATAGTCAAAACGGACCCAAACGATATGAGATTTTCGTGTCTGTGTGTTGCAACGGGGACATATTATAAGATTGAACAAAGACAAATAATAAATAACAGTAAACGAAACAACACCAAATGACTGCTTGAATTCAACAACCTTCTATACATATCAGTGCATACACATTTTGTTCTTAATTTTTTCAGAATTATTTATAACACAAATGAAAAATATATACTAAATTCGAAAATGAATAGGAACAATAAAACACAAATGGTGAAGTTATTGTACAAACCGACAAATTGGATCATCAATCTACATTATTCTCTAATTGCCTAAAATTTATCTCATGATGCTAAAAGGATGCTACTCAGCAAAATAATGCATGCAGGAGTGTAAGAGTAAAATATATTTGTGAAAGGGTAAAAGTTTCTGTAAACTCTGGTACAACTTAAAAGCAGAAAATTTAGAATATTGAAGATTATTAAGACCGCAAATAATTTAATTCTCAATACTTCCATATCATGTAAAAATTGTGGCTCTTAACTTAAATTGTGACATTTCTTTAAAATCAGGTACTTAATTATAGCATTAAATGTAGCAAATCAAATGAAGGATTATCTATTCTCAGTTTCATGACATGCAGAAAATATTCCTTTTTCGTGAGATTATATGTATTGAAGGAAGGATCACAAAATTAAAAGAAAAATTGAAGGAAAAAAAGTAAGATATCAATAGCTTTACCATTGTAGTATCGGTAATTTAAGTCTATTTAATTCTAATTCTAACCACATCGTGTGCACAATATGTATGGCGAGTACGTGTCTATTAAATTTAATTAGACTTCTACACATTAAAAAGAACATAAAAAATATGTATTGAATCTAAGGAAGGCGAATTATTTGATTAGAGGACTGATATTCAATTTGAAATTTTATCTTTTAATCAAAGTCGTTGGCGGATCAAGACATGTACGTGCTTAATATAAGAATGGAGATATGTAATTTGTATGAGAACGAAGGAAACTATACATATTCATTAATCATTATGATTTACTATAAGAATCTGCCACTATCCGTGAGGGTAAAAAAGTAGTTATTGTTGAGAGTACACCGACAAAAATTGCTATTCCCGATGATATTGCTATTACCAACAGAAATATCCGTGACGATACCGACCATAAGAAAACACTTTTACCCTCGTGGATAGTGATAGATTCTTTTAGTAAATCCTGAGCTGGAAGCAAGCCTGGAATGTGTGCAGCACGCATGCTCACTCTGAGTCAGTATCTTCTAAAGTGACTTAAATTTTGAGTTTAAATCTCAACAATCTGATCAAAATTCAGACCAGTCCTGCCGGCTCGAGATATTGCTATTACCGACAGAAATATCCGCAACGATACCGACCATAAGAAGACACTTTTACACTCGTGGATAGTCATAGATTCTTTTAGCAAATCCTGAGCTGGAAGCAAGCCTGGAATGTGTGCAGCACGCATGCTCACTCTGAGTCAGTATCTTCTAAAGTGACTTAAATTTTGAGTTTAAATCTCAACAATCTGATCAAAATTCAGACCAGTCCTGCCGGCTCGAGATAAAATGCACAAAACCTCTTTAGTATTCGTGCAAAACACATCTAACTTTCCGGACCTAATTAATTAACTGATCAAGAATTCAAGTTATATGAATTCGCTCACCCCTGCCGCTGTGTTAGGTTTTTAGAAAGGTTTTTTATGGCGCGCATCTTGATAAATTATGAATTTTTCTGGAATATTACCATATGTTTGATTCAGTTTGCAGATTTTTTAGTGCTGTACAAGCTTCATATATTATATTTTATTAAAAGCATTCTCGGCCAATGGTGGCCCAGCTCTCAAGCTTTCCTCGGCCGTCCAATGGTTTCAACTTTCAACAGAATAATCTTTAATTAACAAGTAATAAGAAAAATGAAAACCCTTAACGCTGATGCAAGCTTTGAACAGAATAAATCTTTTTTATAAAAAGAAAAGTACGTTAGTAAGTAAAAGCATCATCGGTCAATGGTTGCACAGCTCTCTGCCTCTCCTTCCAATGATCTCTCTTATTATTTTATAAAAAAATTGCAATTCACCAGTATTCTATTTTAGTAAATTGTAATGAAGTCAAGATGATAGTTGCTAGCTCTTGCAATTGCTGCCGGATGTCTCCACTTTACTTTTAGTAAATCAATTAGTCTTGATTAATCAACAAATAACTATAAATTTCGAGGAAAACTATTTTTTTTAAATTTCATCTATCATATATAAATTATTCAGTAAATTTTATTTAACTTATCTAATTTTTTAATAGTTTAAATTACATTAATAGTTTTCCACAAAAATTACCACATTACAATCGAGTGTAATTTCTACAAATTAAAAAAAAAATATCAGTATATTTCTATAGTTGTGGGCTCTCATGAGATTCGCATATCTATAAAATTTTATCAGAAATAATTTGATAACAACTGAGCACTTCTTTAAAGAGAAACAGTAGACTACTTTGAGTCCTAAATGGAAAGACGTGGGTCACACCGTCACAGTGTTTTAACTTGAAAAGGAAAAAAAGACAAACACGTGTTGGAGATCCACACGACATGCTGCGTTCTCGAATACAAATCCTCGTACCTCTAAATGAAGCAACTTGCAACCAATAAACTAATGACACGTGTTTATCTCCTTCTATCCCTCCCACTTATGCCTTGACCTAGCTAGCTTTAGATCTGAAAAATGTCCTTTACCGTTTCATCTCACAAAAGCAACAAACTGCACAAAAAGTTAAGATTAATTCTATCCGTCTTAACTTAATTCAGGTATCCACCGCCTCCTTCCACTTCTCTCCTCCTCTCCCTTGCACCTTTTCTAATTTTCTTAAGTTGTTGAGGTAGCGTTAATTAGGTGCATAGATCAGTAGCTTCTCCAAATCTGTTGTCATTTTTATTTTTCAAGGGATTGAATAACTAATAGCATTAGTTGTGATCCTAGATGGGAAGGGGAAAGATATCGATCAAACGGATTGATAATACAAGTAGCAGACAAGTGACATTCTCAAAGAGGCGCAAGGGATTGCTAAAGAAGGCCAAGGAGCTCGAAATCCTCTGTGATGCTGAGGTCGGTCTTGTCGTGTTTTCTAGCACCGGCCGACTTTACGAGTTTGCCAGCTCTAGGTACATCCTCTCTCTCTCTTTTTCTTCTTATCTCACTTTGGAAGAAAGGTTTTGTACTGAAACTAATATTACTTTAGTCGGGCTTTGGTTTTTAATTAATCATAAATTTAATATATGGTTGTACATAAACTTGCTTAGATACAAAAAGCGAAATACCCAAACCTGGCTAATTAAAAGCTTGGTTTGTACTTTTGATTGCTTGGTTCTTGTGCTACGTGTTCTTTCTTGTTTTTATTCTAATCTGACTGATTTTCTTACTTACAATAGCATGGTTTTAAATGGATTAGTTATAAGCAGAAAGTATATATATGATCTTTTCGACCTCTATTGATTGGTGCCATATATATACATACATGGACAAGCATGATCATTTAAGTTTTTTTTTTTCATTTTCCTTTTTGCAAGTATTTTGTTGTGAACGTAATGCAAATTCTTAGAGACTACAAATGTGACCTTTAAAGAAAAATTGGGGAGAAGTAAGCTTAATGTTGTAACCTTAATTTCTCCTTCAATAAAATGAACTTCTATCAGGGAAACTCAAAAACTTTTTTAATTTGCTTGTTAATTTTCTAATGATTATTATAAATTTAAGGTCACTGCAAGTGCAACATCATTGAATAAAAAAATAATTCTGACATTTTACCTTAAAAAAAGCACATCCAAAAGGAGCTAATTAAATGACTTGTAAATTAAGGACACACTAGAAAACATTCATTAGCAACTATATAACAAAAAATCAATAAACACAAACTCAGCAATCTGTGGGATTATGCAATTAAAATCTATTGTCTAATTAAGTGCTAAGATCGGATTGAGAGGCATCATCAATGTTTTCCTGCATTATTATATGCACAACCTGCTAGATGTATAACTTAATTTTTCCTTTCTGCTTCCAGCATGAAATCAACAATTGCACGGTATAATAGGACAAAAGAAGAGAACATTCAAGAGTTGAACCCAGTAACTTCGCAAGTTAAGGTGAATGCAACTTCGATTTTGTTTTTTGTTTTTGTTCCCTATTTTCATTGTAATTTCTACATTTTACATGTGAAATAAGACTTGAGAGTAGGTCCGATGGGCATCGGACCTACCTCGGTTCGACGGGTTTAATCACCATTGATTTTATTTTAGATTCGTGCGAAATGCTTTAAAATCCGTGCGTATATGTTTGAAGATTCGTGCGCACAAATTTCTCCGTTTTCTTACGGTAGATCTGCCCATCGGAACCAAACTAGGTCCGATGGGCATCGGACCTACACCTATCTCGTGAAATAATGGATAGCCTATGATACAAAATAGTTCTAATGAAATTGCATCATCTAGTAATAATTGAATAGACATGTTACTATGCTTATATATGTTGTTTTTGTGGATGGGCACCTAGCTAAATCAAGCAAGTTGAAATTGCTAACAATAAATTAATTTGTCTAAAATTAAAAAAAATGAACTTATATGGAAATTAACCTAGTGAGATTCGAATTTTGTCTCTAAAATTTAGTTGTTTATTGTCCCAATAGAAATTATGCAATGTGGAAGCACATGCAAATTAATTTCAATTTTTCTATCGTACTAAAAGGCCCAAAACTGTATTTCATCCTACATACATAATAAAATGTTAACCTTCTATAAGCTATAAACATAGATACTATGATCTATGGTTTGATACAATACTTCTAATCCACTCTATTGCTATTCATTAAAGAAAAATTAAGCTAGTTAATATTTAATATAAATTATCTGCACATTAATTGAATATGTATTTTAAAAGTACATTAATTTAACGTTGAACTGCTATATTGTACAAATGAAAAAACATGAAAAAAAGCATGAACCATATATACATTCAAATGACAAAAACACTCTTTAAGTGAAATGCTAGATTCAACTGAATGAAGAAATATATTGTCAAATTAGTATATATATATATATATATATATATATATATATATATATATATATATATGTAGTCTCGATTTATATTGCACCTCAGATCGAGCTAATGAAGTTTTGATGAGCCTCAATGTACCAAACTTTAAGTCATGCATGTTGAGAGTTGAGACACTTTACTATTCTCATTCCAAAACAAGGAACATGAAAAACAATGGGACATTATATAATTGATGAATCATATGTATGTCAAGTGCTAACTAGCTCGCATATGAAAGAAACATCAATGGTTAGCTTGTTCTAATTATTTTTATCGTCTTTAAAAACATATTGATTGTATCAGACATTTAATTATATATGCATTTTGATAACAAATAATTAGCATATATAGAAATTTCTTTAATGCCATATATATTATTTGTTTTTTCTCTGAGCATATGCAGCTTTGGCAGAGAGAAGTAGTAGTGCTTAGGGAGCAACTGCTGAACTTACAGTTCAATCATCGGTATTTACATATATACCCTCCCTCTTTTCATTATCATATTGTTAAATATTTTCATGTTTGTTGCATGTTTTAAATTTATGGGATTATTTTCTTTTGTGTGGAGGAGAGACACAAAGAATTTTCCTAATGTTTTATTATATTTCTTCCTTTTGCAACTTACCTGGCCTCCTCTTACATCTTCTTTTTTTTTTTTTTTGAGGGTTAGTGGAAGAATTACTAAGAAATATATTGATAAAAAGGTATTTACAGTGGTACTACGTTAACTCAGTTGTTTCCGTAGTGTCTCCTAAATAGTTACAATAATAGCTAAATACTAAATGCTAGAAAGCTCCGCCAAAAGAATTAAAAAAGCCCCAAAAACATCAAGACCTCCTCTCTCAGATTCCGTTTTACGCAAAAAGCGTCCAGTTGTGTACATCGATTGCTGCTTCATTAATTATGACGTGCTAAGGTAATCTCTGCTGTGAGAAATTCTTCTATTTTGCTCTTTCCAAATGGCCCACGAACCCGCCGCCCATGCTAAGTCCCACCGCCTTTTGGTTTGGCCAGTCTGTTGCATGCGGCCATTCCACAAATTGTCCACGGGGTTGTTACTCGGTACGTTTGGAAGGTTTAGTTGTGCCATCAATCCTTGCTAGAACCTAGAAGAATATGCGCAGTTTCTCATGAGATGGTCCCTTGTTTCCAGCTGCCCATCATTGCAGAGTGAGCATCCCAGTGTTATCGTGCATCCTCTGGCCACTAAGATTTCCTGTGTAAGAATACTGTTTGCCACCATAAGCCAGAGAAAGATTTTTACCTTCATCGGTACCTGTAGTTTCCACAGGACTTTGTGATAGGATGATTTAATTCCACTTTCTTGCATGGTCTGATAGGCCGAGGAACAAGTGAAGCTTCCCGAGGTGGACCATCTCCACTGTGTTTCTAATGTGACGCTATTTGTAGTAACCGAGCACATGAAAAAGGGTATAAGCGGCGAGAGTTCTTTTAGGAAGAAGGATAAGTGTTGTGCGTCCCGAATATGTGTGGCTTCCGAGATGCCATAGAGTTGTCTCATCGTGGTAGCCCAGAGGTTGTCATGGTCGTGTTGTACCCACCACAACCATTTGGTTAAAAGAGCTTGGTTCTGTCTGTCAAGGGCAATAAATCCCATGCCCCCATTGGACTTTAAAGCACAAACAACTTCTTAGTTAACCAAGCAATTGAAGTCTTTGCATGGGGCATTACCTTTCCAGAGGAAACTCCTTCGCATTTTGTCAAGTTGCTTGATTACTCCTTTAGGAACTGTAGTCGCTTGCATGAAATGAATTGAGATTGCGGAGAGAACTGCCTTGACTAAGGTGATTCGTCCTCCATAGGATAAAAAAGTAGATTTCCAACCCTCAATCTTACGCTGTACCGATTGGATCATAGGCTGAAAATCAATGATGTGAGATTTTTGATCGAAAGGGGCAGGCCGAGGTATTTGATCGACAGTTTTTCAGGTGGGGAGGCTAGCAAAAATAGATATAAAATAGAAAAAGACACATAGTACATATATATAACGAAAAAGGTGGCAATTTAAATACATAACACTATACTTGCCAGACACTGACTATGAATTTTCTATTTTTAACACCATTTTTAAGGCCTATAGAACCAATTTTACATTTCATTGCTAAAAATAAATTAAGTTTAAACCCAACAAATCAATCTTCTTTGTTGTAACCTTCAACTCTGAAACTGTGACTGCTGTTTGATAAAAGACTGCATATTTCTCAAAACAATTCATATTCTATACTTAAATTTGAATTTAAAATGCATACATAATCTAATATGGACAGTACAAAATTTATTAGATGTAGATGTATAAAAACAGTAAAAAATTTAGTGACCAACTTGGGACATGTATACTTCTGGTGGCCTATTGAAAATGATAGACCGAAGTATTGACCCTCTAGGCCTGACAACTTCTGATTTCATTTATAATTTACGCTATCTTTTTAATTAGTCTTAACCGGTGAATAAAATTTCATTTTGATCATAAAGTAAGCGTAAAAATTTATACAAAAATTTTGAACTTTTGGCCAACCAACCGTCCTCTCCCGCGCCCCCCCCCCCCCCCCCCCTCCCCATCCCACAAAAGTCACTTATCTTCTTGAGGTCATCTCTCGAATGTCGGAAGCATGGTGGGGGCCAATGCAAAAGGAAAACTAAGTGTTTTTATGAATATAATTTGGATTTGTATGAAAACAAAAGCTTCTGGCTTTGATATATTTTCTTTTATGATCTGTAACCCTAAAAACATGCGAGAACATCAGAATCAGCAAAGAAGGTGATCATATAGCATAACAAGTAATGAAAAGACGGGTAATCATATTGTTGATATCTCAGAGAACAGTCATGTATTAATAAATTGCCTACATTTTAGCAACTATGAATGACTAAATTAGTGGAATATACTGGAATTACTTCAGTGAAATGGCTCTTCCATGATACAAAAAAGCTTTCTATATCGGTCATTAATTCTTTATTTTGTGGCATTTTATGTTTCCAAGTTTTAGGATCCATAATAGTATGCAGGTAACACACCATGAAAATTATGTCCATAAATCTAAATATTGAGTGGAACTCCAAACAGGAAATTATTGGGAGAAGAACTATCCGGTTTGGGGTTGGAAAATCTTCAAGTACTAGAAAGTCAACTTGAGATGAGCTTGCGCTCTGTCAGAAAGAAGAAGGTTTTGATTTATGCAATGTTGATAATATTAATGCTTCTTTAAGTTCCTTCTTCTAGGAGGAGAACTGAATAATCTAAGTAATTGTTGCAGGAAGAGGTGTTTACTGATGCGATTCAGGAGCTTAACAAAAAGGTATAAAACTTTATTTTGCAAATCTTGTCACTTACCAAAAATGATAACTGATAAGAGCTTAATTTAGCAATTCACCACCACACGCGCGTTTGTTATGCCAAGTATAAAAATCCCTAATACAGTTATACTTTAATTCAGCATCATATAATTTTTTAACAGGTATTCCCAATTAAAAGGATAGATTTCTACAAATACCAAATAATTAAATTTATATTTAAGGCCTCTTATATTTGACAATATCAAACAGTGAATCACACAGATTTGTACATATTTTTTCCCGGTAATTTCAAAGTGCATTTGAATCCAACATTTTTGTGCTATATATATAGAGAGAGAGGGAGAGAGAGAGGGGTTGGCTACTCTACTTATATAAGCATATGATGGCATGTGCTTATAAGTCATTTTTGCATTTTCAAAATCTGCTTGGAAGCGCTCAATTTGTTCTCCATATTAAAATGTGCTTGGAAATCAAATTTTTACATCTAGATATATTCTTGACATATAATTTTAAGATGCAAATTGTTTTTGTTGCATACATATTAATTATTTTCTGGTAGAATTAAGTTAGTACTTCATATTGAAAGATTTCTCATTTTTCATTCCAACGTCTCTCTATATTTTGCCTTTTCCTAGGGGTACCAAGTGCATGTTGACAATGTTGAACTTCAAAAGAAAGTAGCTGTCTTAAGTAAGGAGAACTTGGAATTACAATGGAAAGCACAGCAGATAAAGTCCGATGATCATTCACAATCACCAGTTGTTTTCTCCAATAGACTTGCAGTTGCCATCCCAACTGCTGGTACGTTGAATGAACCGGTACAACTCCAGTTAGCCCAACCATTACACCAAGCAAATAAGGGAAAACCAAGATGACACTCCAAAGTTGTTGTGATTTTCTGAAATATAGGCCTTGACCCTAAATTATAATTATAAGGGAAAATTTGGACTCGGACAGTATTGTTTGGTTTTGCCAATTAAACATAAAAACATGAAGTAAAGAAGAATGACCATCTAAAAATGATCAATATAGAGAGAGAGAGAGTCCGGCTAATGTCATAACGTTATAATTTCAGTCTAATTTATAACGAATCAATTTTGACAATTTCAAAGTCCGAACAATCAATCCGAACTGCTCAATTTGATCTCTATATTAAAATGTGCTTGGAGACCATTTTTTATATTTTTTGAAATTTGTTTACTATTTTTTATGCGGTTTGAATTTGTCATTTGGACATTGAAAACGGATAAATAACTTATAAGCATATGTCATAATATGTTTATATAAGTAGGGTAGCCAGATTATATATATATATATATATATAGATGGGCTATGGTGCATTGCAATGCATAGGTCCCTCCGTGCATTGGACTAAAATCGTTGGATTCAAAGTCCAAATGACCGATCCAAACTGTTCATCTTGTTCTCCATATTAATATGTGCTTGGAGACCAAATTTTACATTTTTTGGAATTTTTTTTCTATTTATTAAGCTACTTTGAAAATTGTTGATCCGGGTGAACAGTAAAAACAGTGCAACTAAATTCTGGACCACCGGATCAGACTTTTTCAATGTGGCTTAATAAATAGGAAAAAAATTCCAAAAAATGTAAAATTTGGTCTCCAAGCACATATTAATATGGAGAACAAGATGAACGGTTTGGATCGGTCATTTGGACTTTGAATCCAACGATTTTAGTCCAATGCACGGAGGGGCCTATGCATTGCAATGCACCATAGCCCATCTCTATATATATATATATATATATATAGAGAGATGGGCTATTATACATTGCAATGTATTGAGCCATCTGTGCATTACAATCTAGACTGTTGAATTTGTTTCAAAAAGCGTGCAGATCAGTGATCAGATCAACTTCAAAATTTCGGAACTGGATATCTCCAGTCCTCTCTCTCTCCCCCAACCCAACATTTTTTTTTTGTTTTTGAAAAATTGGCAGCAGCTGCAACCCAACATTTCTGAGTATCTAAAGAAAAAAAAACCTAAATCGGCGTGAGACTCCCGCCCACACCTCCACGGCGGCCCCCTCCGCCACCGACCCTCCGAAGCCATCTCTCTCCCTCGACGCCGCTATATCTTGCTCAGCGGTGCTCGCTGCCACGTCAGCCTCGCGCCAAGGTTTCAAGGTCATCAGACTTTCTTCCCTCTCACTATTTCTTAAAATTTGAACAAATTTCTGCATATTTTTGAAGAAACAAAAATGCCCAAATAGCACTGATTTTTATTTTTAGTATAGTAGCATCTGATTAGGATTTAGTTTTTCTACTGGATTTTGATTTGGGCTGTCCGATCCTGTTGTTTGAAAAGATTTTTTTTTAAAGCCTGCTGGCATTGGTTAATTATGTAATTCTAGTTACCTGCGTAGGTTAATCTTGAATGGGTCCTTATCAAGGTTTGATAATTCGGGAAGGATGTGAATTGAAATCCAATCAGAATCTGAATGTATATTGAATGTAATTAGATTGCTTTGTTGTTCCTTCTACTTCCTGACATTATATAGGTTAATTAAATGCTGGTGCAATTACACGTCTGTGAACAACTTAGAAATGTGATAAAGCAGGGTCCCCTAAATTATTAAAGTAATCAGAGTAATCGTACTATTATCATTTTGAATTTTTTTTTACTGAGGCTCTTAAGTAATTATCTATCATAAGAAGATAAAGATACTCCACAAGTAATTCATTATCTTAATACATGTTAACTTATGGATGGAGATCAAAATACTCAACAATTTATTCCTATGGATGGAGATGATAATTGTCAGAGAATTCAGTTGGAGGTAATTAATTATCACTTTGTTTGTCATCTAATAGTCGGAAAATACTCGACACCTTGTTTGATTGACTTTTGCTTTTGTGGAACAAGAAGATATTATTGATCCCTATACCTACCACATGGAAGCATTAGTAGTTGAGGAGGATCAGCTTAAGGATGTCATTAAGCCGCATGTCGGCATGGAGTTCCGTACACGAGAGGAGGCATTCAAAATGTACAATGATTATGCATGTCGTGTGGGGTTTAGTGTTCGCAAACAAGCACAAACAAAGAATAAGCATGGCGTGTCATCAATGCGGTACGTATGCTCTAAAGAAGGATTCTCAATGCAGCAAAAAAAAAAGCAATGCCAATCGGAAGTGAGTCAAATCCTCGTACACCTGAGAAATTAAAGGGTATGACAAGGACGGGTTGTAGGGCCTCATTTAGGATGAAGATTGTAAAAGGTGGGATTTGGCAAGTGAGTGTTTTTGTGGAGGATCATAACCATGAGTTGATCTCGAGCCCCTCAAAGAAGAGAAATTTGCGATCCCACAAGTCCATGTCGGTAAATGATAAGGAAATTATTCGTAACATGTGTGCCCAAAACATAGGAACATCACAAATCATGGAATTTTTAGCTCATGAACATGGGGGTAAAGAAAATGTTCGATTCAAAAGGAAAGATATAAACAATCTGATAGCGGGGGATAATGGAAAATTGATTGGGATAGATGTTCACACGACTTTGATGTACTTTCAAAAGAAACATGAGGAGGATCATGAGTTCTTTCATTCTATAGAGGCAGATGAGGATGGTGTTGTGAAAAATATTTTTTGGGTTGATGGTAGAGCGAGACGAACATATCAGGAGTTTGGTGATGTTGTGACATTCGATACCACATACCAAACAAACAAGTACAATATGCCCTTCGCACCATTTATTGGAGTCAACCACCACCGACAATCAATTTTATTTGGCGTGGCTCTTCTTAAATGCGAGACTGCAGAAAACTTTTGTTGGTTGTTCAAAACATGGCTAGAGGCAATGTATGACAAACACCCTATTGCTATTATTACAGATCAATGTCCCGCGATGAGGAAGGCGATTGAGTTGGTTTTTCCAAGAACTAGCCATAGATGTTGTCAGTGGCATGTCATGAGAAATGCAAGGGAGCACTGTGGTTGGCTTTACAAGGAAATACCAAGGTTTCATGATGAATTGCGTGCTGTAATCAACCGTAGCCTAACGGTTTCTGATTTTGAGAAGTGTTGGACAACTATGGTCAATAAGTACAACTTGATTGATAATAACTACCTAAAAGTGATGTAAAAAAATCGGGCGCAATGGGTGCCGGCCTACTTTCGAGCCACTTTTTTTGCTGACATGTCAACTACACAAAGGAGTGAGAGTATGAATGCTCTCTTTAAGTTATTGGTGGACAATCACAAATCTGTTTATCAATTTGTGTTGCAAATTGAGAAGATGATTGAGAGCATTTGGCAAAGAGAGAGTGATGAGGATCTAAAATCTATCTATGAGATACCGCATCTATGGTCAAAATACAAAATGGAGTTCAAGGCACGTCAAGTTTATACACGAAAAGTATTCTCATTGTTCAAAGAGAATGTACAAGATAGCCTACTTGGTACTGTTACTGAAATAGAGAGAGATGTGTCTTATCAGGTTGACATTTCCTATGATCCAGAAATTCAGAAATATGTACCCGAGTCATATGATATCTCGCATATTTAGTCTATTTTAGGCCTGTTTTAGTACCAGATTCGTGCCCTAATTCACCAGAATCATGTGCATTTCATCGATATATCTTTAGAATTTGGTACTGCTGAGTGTTTGTTTGTTTTCTGCAGGCTTGGAGCAAAACACACGAAGAAACGACGATTTGGGATGATCTGGTACGGCCCTTACCAAGTTTGGTACGGGTCTTACCGGACTTAGCCATTTTTCAGCTCATCACGCCTGGTACGGCCTGGCCGTACCAATTTGGTACGGGCCGTACCTAAAGGCGGCCTGACAGATTCAAATTTTGGCAGAGGCTATTTAAAGCGGGGAACTCTCCAATTTCGACATTGATTCCATTCCAGATCTATTTGAGAGCACAGTAAGAGAGAGAAAGAGAGCTAAGGAGCTAGGAGCAAGAAGGAAGGAAGAGGAAAGAGGCGAAACTCGACGGATCTAGCTTCCTCCTCTCGATCCCTTCGATCCATGGCTATCTCTATCCCTTTTATTGTATTTTTAGATCAGATCATGTGCTGTGATTATTTTAGTTTCTAGGGTTTAGAGATGGATTCTTGATTTGTTTTGACTTTCTTTGACTTGTATCTTGTATGAACTCTTTTGATTGATTGATTGTGATTTCTTTGCTATCTTTTGCTTTGATTGCTGTGATTGTGTATGATGAACCTCTAGGTTTAGATCGAACCTATCAAGGTCATGTGATCATCTCAATCTCTCAACCAAATCAATTGTTTAGGGTAGACTTGTTCGAATTGAAGCCGAGAGGTTGAATTCTCCTCTAATCGACAGATTAGAGGGTGCCTTAGGTCTCCAATCAACCAGTTAGGGTAGATCTGTACCAACACACGAGAGTTGAGGTGTAGAAATCCCTAAAAGGCAATCAATTGCATTCCAACCTAGATCTTGATCCAACAAACGACAGTTGAGGCTTAGGAACCTTAGGTATGGTCAATTGAACCTTTCCAAAGAGTTTAGCACAAGGTACCAGCAAGGAAATGCATCAACTCGAACTGGTAAGCTCTGTTCTGGGAAGCCAGTACGGGTCTTACCAGAGTGGTACGGCCTTGCCTTACCAAGTTAAGTACGGCCTAGCCGTACCGACTTGGTACGGGCCGTACCACTAGAGGCAGATCATAGATGAAGTCTGAAACCCTGGAAACGCCTTTTATCCATAATCAAAACACAATTTACATTTCTTCTAGCATTTTATTACATCTTTCTGAATTGTTTGAATTGTTTGAATTGACCTTTTTAGGAAATTAAATACCAAACCAAATCTTTCTCACTTCTAGTTTTTAATTGAGTTTGGTAGATTCTAACCAAGTAATTGCCCGTCCCTGTGGATCGATACCCGATTATACTACTCGATAGGGGTTGTGCACTTGCAACCCTTACTCGTGAAGTGTAAACGCGGTTTTAAAAGGTACGCCCTCAAGCGTACTGAAACTTGCGTTGCGCTTCTGCGCGAACATCATACATAGTTGATGTCGACAAAGAAAGTTGTCAGGTGTCGTGTAATTGTAAAGGGTACGAGTTTGAGGGTATTCTTTGCCCACATGCCATTAAAGTAATGCACCATGTCAAAATGACGCATCTACCCGACCATTATATTATGAAAAGATGGACTAAAGGGGCTAATGAAAGTGTTAAAAGATCCGCTAGCGAGAGAGGTATGGATCCGGGAGAGACGGCGGAGTTACAAGCATTGAGGGTTGCTTCTCTAAAATCAGATTGGATGGAGCTTGTCAAAATAGGAGCTGTTAGTTCAGATGGTTTTAGTTGTTTGAAGGAGGTTATCGGAAGTGGAAAAGAGAAACTGCTTGCTATAGTAGGTCAGCAAACACAAAGAGGTATTCTATCAAGCCTTGGAGCTGACAAGGGAGAAGCACTAGTGGAAAATGTGCAAACAGTATCGCCTCATCAGGATCGGTTAAATTAAAACACTGACACTAATACCTTTTGCATCGGGTAAACACGAAAACCGCTCTTGATTGTTAAGTATCGAGATCGGTTACATATTTAACCGATCTAGATAACAAGTAATCAGGATCAGGGTATATATACACCGATCCAGATAATAAACAAGATCGGTAAAAAATACACCGATCTTGATTGTCAAGTATCATGAACGGTCTTTTTATTATCCGATCCTGACAGTTAACTTTCAAGATCGGCTTACTAAATAACCGATCCTGGAAAATATGAATTTTTTGATTCCATAGAATAAGATTCAAATTTTTTCGATTCCATAGAAGAAACATATGATTTTTCGAACTTTTCATCGGACTCTTGCTTTCTTTGAAGGTCCTTCTCCTTCATTCAACTCTTGAACATGAAATATAATTTATTAAAACATTTATTTTCATATTAAGTTCTGTAAACTCTGATGGCAACAACAGAGAAGAACCACCGACTTTTGTAGAACCACCCACTTGTCCCCTCTTCCAGACCTACTTTTGGCAACCTAAATGAACGTCAATTTGTCCAGATTTGGCATTTTCAATATAAAGCCATATAGTAAGCAGAAAAAATAAAAATTTGAACAAATAATCATTTTTTGCTTTAAAAAAATCAAAAAGTTGCAGATAAGTCAATCAGGATCGGTTATTACAGATCACCGATTCGGATGACTATCACGATCGGTTTTTAATAATAACCGATCTTGATGGTTTCCAGGATCGGTGAACAAAGAAAAAACCGATCCTGATAAATGTATTTCTGCCTTTTTTTTTCCTTTTCAGGCAGATATAGATATATATGTATATTGAAAAACATATAATTTGTGATCCACACCAATTATTCAAGCAACTCATTTGTGATTGACACCCATTATTCACACATGACATACAAATATGCGATTAAAACAAATATGCCAAACAAATCACAATTTAATCAAGCATCACACAACCATAAATAAAAACAACCATAATATAAATAAGGTAACTTACCATTCAACAAAGAGTTCAATAGAATTAAGTTAGATCATATAGATCTCAAAATAACAAGTTCATCCAAAAGAAGTAAATTAACAAATTCATCCATACATAAGAAGTTAATTATTTTTGGCAACTAATTAATTAACTTAGTCTTTGATGGCCCGTCGATGCATGTTGGACATCTCCATTTGACAAGTCGGAGGTCCTTGTTCTCCTTGACCTCCTTGCCAACACATTCCGGATGGAATGTGTTGCGACATGTCTCACAACGGACCATGACATCCTCCTTGGCCAAAAGGAGGCACTCGAAACACTCCACCATCTCGGCCCAGATTTGTCGTTCATTCACCGCGAGCTCAACTTCTTCGCCGTCACTATCCTCATCACCGTCACTATCCGGATCGAAGTAAGGATTGGAATCAAGAATGCATTCGGCTACGCGTGCCAAGCCCGGGTCATCACTGTAGAAGAACTCCTTCAACTCTCGCTTGGTGAAGTGCTTTGCGAAGTCATCACCCTTGCTGGTTATGAACCGACGGCGAGGAGGCATTTCTAATACGAGAAAATACACAACGTAAAAAATAATGAAAACAAAGTGATCAAAGAAAGGAAGGACATTAAAACCTTGACAAAGTGATCAATGAAAACCTACTGCAAGAAATGGCGACTGTTGAAGGAGAGAAAATGGCAGATTTTTGAATTGAAGTTGATCGGTTTGAGAGTGAAGAGGGGAAGAGGGGAAGAGGGGAAGGCTCCTCATTTTAAGTGCCAGTGAGTATCAGGATCGGTTATTTATAATACACCGATCCTGTATGTGTACCATCGGCGTCGGTTTAATATAAAACCCCGATCGTGATAGTATCTGAATCGGTTAACTTATAATTAACCGATCCTGACTTTAGTTTTGCATTTAATATCCATCTACCCGATATTTTTGGGATCTGTATCACTTGAGGCTCTTGTCTCAAGACAATTGAAAGGGACGGTCCAGATTTAATCTCAGCCGGGGCTAGTATTAATTGTGCTTTGAGATTCGTGTCAAGTTCAAATAAAAAAATCTAGACCATCCAATACTGCTCATGCACCGTGCACAGCGCATAGAACCAAGGCTAAAATTTTTTTTTGTGCCAAGCAAGAATCGAACCCACGTTGGTTGCACAACACCATGTTGCTTTACCACCACAACCACTCATCTTTCGTGTTAGAGGAGAGTAGGTTTAGTATTTAATATATCCTTGTGTTATTGTACCCATATTTTTATATTTAATTTATATAATACTTAATAATATAATTAAAATAATATATATATATATATATATATATATATATATATATATAATAGGCCTATCGTATCTGAGATGCCCTTTTTAAAAATTACCGTATCGCCGTATCCGTATCGTATCCGTATCCATGCAACATAGATTGTACTCCATCAGGTAACCTCAAGTGATTTGAATTCATATCTTAAAAAATATGCAATTAAAACATGAAATAAAATAATCTCCTAAATTTTATCATGAAATAAAAAAAAATACTTAAAACTCGAAATAAAATAAGTCATAAATATTGAAGAACAATCCCATAGAGAATCAAGAAATGAGGAAATTCAAGGGGTTTTTATTTGATCTATATTTCTCATTCTACACATGCTCATATAAATCAAATTAATGAAGCATTTTTAACTTGGATTGATGAGACTCAAGAATTTAAAATTTGTTTTTATATTAGGGCTCATGTGGTGTATTTTGCTTCAAAAGCTCAACTCAATTCTCATTATTTTTGTAGATTGGCTATTATTGAGGAATCTGGTGCAGCGATCTTCATCTCACTCGATTCGGCATCCAAAAAAATTGTAAGTACAACACGAACCTCATGTTTAGTTTTGTGAATGAAACTTGATCATGTATTTTGATAATAATATATATAGTTAATTAAAGGTATTTCCACCATTAGGTATCTAGCTAGAGTATTGTCTTACGAGCCACAACCCAAAAAATGCATTTAGGTCATAAAACCCGTTCAAAATTAATCCATTAGGGATTAATTTTGAATAGTCCCCGTTTTGGGACTGCTCTTTGAATACTTTGTCTCAATTAGGATGTGACCACTTGTTAGTCGTGTTTTAGTATTTAAGAGAATTTCGGCAGCATTTCATCTTATTAGTTCCCCGAATATTTGGGGAACTAAGGGGAAATGCTGCCGAAATTTCCTTAAATACTAAAACATGACTAACAAGTGGTCACTACTGAGACAAAGTATTCAAAGAGTGGGATAGGATGGTAACCTGCCCCATGTAAGCCGTAGTGTGAACATTTAAAGTACCATATATTCCCTTGTGCTTAATTGTTTTTTCTTATAATTACAGATGGACCGCAGTTGGATGTACGGAACATCACGTATATCCAATGAATATATGGCCGGTGTTGATGAATTTATGAAAGTTGCTACGGAAGATACGGCGAAGAATGGGACTGGGCTGATGTCGTGTCCTTGTCGTGATTGTAACAATATGAATAAATTTTCCAATCCCAACCAAGTGAGGAACCATTTAATCCGACGTGGATTCAAGCAACAATATAAGCGTTGGATATGGCATGGCGAGAGTTTGGAAACCGATATAGGTAGTGAGCATGAAGAATACCATACTGGTGGGAGTGACGGAAGTGGTGATGGACCACACGATGGGACCGATGATACGGTGGTAGATGAAACTGAGAATGTTGATCAAATGTTACGTGATTTAGAAGAGGATTTTGATAATGATAAGCATTACTCTGTATTTGACAATTTGTACGAAGATTCTAATAAGGAATTGTATCCCGGTTGTTCTAAATTTTCAAAATTGAAAGGTGTATTAAAATTGTATAACCTTAAAACATCAAACGGTTGGAGTGATAAAAGTTTTACTGCGTTATTACAAACATTGAAAGAAATGCTTCCGGAAGGAAATGAGATACCATATAATGTTTATGAAGCGAAGAAAATGTTGTGTCCAGTGGATTTGGAAGTTCAGAGAATACACGCGTGTCCAAATGATTGTATATTATATCGAAATGAGTACGAAGATTTCCACGAGTGTCCAAAATGTGGTGCATCACGTTATAGTAGAAAGCTTCTAACTAGCGATAAAATGGGGAGTGATAAACCGGATAGAGGACCTCCGGCAAAAGTACTATGGTACCTCCCCGTGATACCGAGATTCAAACGTTTGTTCTCAAATGCCAAAGAAGCGAAATTATTGCGTTGGCATGCTGATAACCGGAAAAGGGACGGAAAATTACGGCACCCCGCTGATTCTCCTCAGTGGAGAAATATTGACAGAAGATTTCCCGAATTTGGCGGTGACCCAAGAAACCTAAAGCTCGGGCTGAGTGCAGATGGAGTGAATCCGCACAGTAGCATGAGCAGTAAGCATAGAAGTTGGCCGGTTCTATTGTGCATTTATAATCTTCCGCCGTGGTTATGTATGAAACGCAAATACATCATGCTGACCTTGCTGATATCAGGACCCAAACAGCCTGGAAACGACATAGATGTGTATCTAGCGCCGTTGATTGAGGATTTAAGCAAATTATGGCATCCCGGAGTGGAGATATTTGATGCATATACCAAGGAGAAATTCACTTTACGGGCCATGATTTTCTGCACCATTAATGATTTTCCGGCCTATGGTAATTTGTCGGGTTATAGTGTTAAAGGGGAAAAAGCGTGCCCTATTTGCATGGATGATACAGTCGATATGTGGCTACCACATTCCTCGAAAAATGTGTACATGGGTCATCGTAGATTTCTTCCTGCCAACCACGCACACCGAAAGAGAAAGAAAGCATTCAATGGAAAGACCGAGAATGTCACAGTAAATTATCCATTGACCGGCTAACAAGTTTATTCGAGAGTAAAGGATATCGAAAATCAGTTTGGGAAATGGAAAAAAAAAGGTGGTGAGAAAGAAAGGGTCTCCGAAAATTACATGGAAGAAGAGATCAATATTCTGGGATTTGCCATACTGGGAGCATTTAGAGGTTCGACACTGTCTCGATGTGATGCACGTGGTTAAAAATGTGTGTGATAACATGGTTGGAACATTGTTGAATATTCCGGGAAAGACTAAGGACGGTATCAATGCCCGAAAAGACATGCAATTCTTGAACATACGGCCGGATCTACAACCGGCAGAGAAGGAAAGAGAAAAGGGTAAACTTTGCACATATCTAAAACCCGCCATGCATACGTTGTCAAAAAAAGAAAAAACAAGTTTATATGAATGCCTTAATGGTGTAAAAGTACCATCTGGATATTCTTCAAATTTTAAGAACCTAGTTTCACTGGAGGGAATAAAATTGATAGGTATGAAGTCCCACGACTGTCATGTTTTACTGACACAGCTTCTTCCTGTTGCAATTCGGGGCATATTGCCACCGTGCGTTAGACAGACCATCACAAAGCTTTGTTTTTTCTTCAACGCCATTTGTTGCAAAGTAAATGATCCTGATACGTTAGATGCTTTGCAGAAGGAGGTTGTCGTCACTCTCTGTCACCTTGAAATGTATTTTCCGCCGTCTTTTTTTGATATAATGGTTCATTTAATTGTTCATCTAGTTAGAGAAATTAAGATGTGTGGGCATGTTTTCTTGTGGTACATGTATCCGTTCGAGAGATACATGGGATTGTTAAAGGGATATGTGAGGAACCGATATCGTCCTGAGGGCAGCATTGTAAAAGTATATGCTGCCGAAGAGGTGATTGAGTATTGTACTAATTATCTGGATGATTTAAAAGCCATCGGCATCCCTAAACCTCGGCACGACGGAAGACTTCACGGGGTAGGCACCTTGGGATCGAAATTAATCGTGCCCTTACATACAACGATGACCCTAGCACACTTACATGTTTTGCAGCACCTCACCGACGTTCATCCTTATTTGGACGAGCACATGACTTTCTTGCGTCAACAGAATCCTAGGAAATCCGATAAGTGGTTGATTAGAGAACACAATGAAAAGTTGGAAGGATGGTTTACACGTAGAGTCATGAAAGCTCCGGAGGGAGAAAACATTAAAGAAATTGTCAAAATGTTGGCTCTCGGTCCAGTCCATGTCGTGAAAACCTTCCAAGGATTTGACATCAACGGGTATACATTTTACACAAGAAGTCAAGATTTAAAGAGTACCGTGCAAAACAGCGGAGTGACTGTAGTAGCCGTGTCGAGTGATTTTTCAGGAGATAAAGGTGCCGGACCATCGCATCCCTCGATGTCGTACTACGGGTTTATCGAAGAAATTTGGGAGCTAGATTACAAAACCTAATTTGCAGAACACATTGGCTCTTGGTCGTGCTTATGCCAAGCGAGAGTGAGGTATACGTGTTCAATTCTCTCAGTGTTTATTTTTCCGGTAAGACCGTTGGTAAGAAATCGGTTCCACATCACCCGAAGATCATCGATGCGCTCAAAATGTATGCTTTTCAAACTTTCATTTGTCAAATCTATAGATTTCCATTAATATTTTTCTTAGAATTGGTAGTATTTTTTTCAACAGGCCCTACCAATTGGACCAGATGATTGGAGGAATTGGAAAATGCTCTAATTTGAAGATTAATTATTGCAGGGTAAGTACTTATTTTTAAACTTCTCTTATTGTTTGTAAATTGCTAAGTTGGTGATGTTAAACGAGGGACTTAGATGTAAAAAATGGTGAAATTTGGTTATGATATGATTAGAGGGACCTAACTGCAAATTAAAATTGGTCAAAATCTATATGTGCAAAAAATGTTTAATTTTTTTAACTCTCTTGATGTGTAATGTAGTGCCCACAACAAAATGGACGTTGGGAATGTGGATATTATGTCATGATGTTCATGCACGACATAATACATCGCTTCATCCGTGATTTTCCGAAAATGAAGGTATATATACATTTATATATTTTCCAAAAGTAAGCAGTTGCTTCAAATATAATTAAGTACATATTTAATTGTGCTCTTATATCATTTAAAAAATGCAGGACTTTCCCACTAAGTACCCGGTTTACAGAATGGACGAGATTCGCAACTCGTGGTGTAACTTTTTCTTAAAGGAGGTAATCATTCAAAAAAGTAAAACAATTTAGGATGTGATAATTTGTAATAATTTGTAATATTAGGAGCTTAATAATTCTAAGAGATGGTGTATCGATTTAGGAGCTTAATAATTTAGGATGTGATACTTTTCTAATAATTTAGGATGTGTATCGATTTGTGGTGATTCCTGATGCATATATGATAGGTCTCTTGTGATAATTCCTGATGCATGTGATATCCTATATAGGCCAGCAAAATATACTGGAAGCTGGCCAAATATAAAATAAATTTTTTTAAAACACTGTATCAAATCAGTATCGGTTATTAATTTATTAACCGATTCAGATAACTATCCGAATCAGTTATTAATAAAAAATCGATCGTGATAACAACCTTTTGGATCGGTTTGTATAAATAAACCGAACCTGCTAGTTATCTGAATCGGTTTTTAATAATTACACCGATCCAATTATAGCATCGGTTAGTTAACAACCGATCCAATTGTTTAATTAATTTGCCCAGATAATAAATATAGGATCGGTTGATAATAAACCGATCCTGATACTTACATTTCACAATCGGTTGTAGTTTTAACCGATCCAAATACTAACAAGTCGGGATCGGTTGGAATAAATAATCGATGCAGATTCTAGCTGGTTGGGATCGGGTAATTAATAAACCCGATCCCGATACCTATAAATCGGGATCGGTCTTCTATTTATTATCCGATCCAGATTGTTTCTATCTGGATCGGTTGTTTAACCGATACAGTTGAGATTGACTACTTGTATCGGCTGGAACAGGATCGGCTGTAGGTCCGATCCTGATGTGCGAATATACCCGATCCTGATTTGTGTTTTTCCACTAGTGAAGGGTCGGGGAATGACCAAGTCCAAAACAAACATGTGTTTCTTGACCCGCACGACTCACAATGTAAGGGTAGGAGAAAGAAGATTAACAGATTCGTGCCCGCGTCTATGCAGAATGCAAAGAATATGAGGACTTGTAGCGTGTGCAATAAGAAAGCCGGCCACAATTCTAGAACTTGCCCTGAGGTTAAACAAAAATACCTTATTGGTCATATTATTATTTTATACATTTTTTAGAGTTAGAAATCAAAATTACTTTACATCTATTGCTAACTATATCTTTCTTTTGTAAACAAGTTAAAATCACAAGGCCCTAACAAGGGTAAGGAAAACAGTGAACATGAATATGAAGAAAACAGTGAAGATGAAGAAGATGATGATATTAATTTATGAACTGTTGTTTAAATTAGTGAAGCATAGGGTCAGAGTATTGAATTTTTACTATGGTCAGAGAAATGCTTGTCAGAAGCATAGGGTCGGATGTATTGAATTTTATAGGCAAGGGGCAGTTTTGTCAATTCTGGCAACCTATTTTGTAAATTTTGTGTACAACAAATTGTCAGTCCAAATTTGATGTTCCTGATATCAAAATTCTTAGGAGGTTGAGATCTATAACCATGATTTATTTCATATTTTTCTGGGACTGTATTTGATCATAGGTTTTACAAAGGAAAGTTTTCAACTCAGCAGCAGTTGTGTACCAGTTTTTTCATTTTTTTAGAATCCGAACTTTAAAATGCCATTATAAATTGTAGAAAAATCATAAAAATGCAAAGTTTGTTTCTATGCATTCACAAAATTGTTCTTTATTGGCCCATAAAGCAGTTTGGTTAAATTATATTCCTAAGTACTTTTTTAATTCCTGTTTTTAATTGCCATTTTTTGAATGCAAAAATGGCTCTGAAATTCATCCATTTTTGACTTTCCATAAACAACTGTTAGACTCAGATGTATAGTCGAAACTGGCAAATTAAAAACTAGGCATAGATACCATGTGCATTTATGAAAGAAAGATTATTTATTAATTGAATTTGATTCCAACCTTACACTATGATTACATGGGATATGTATAGATCAATCTCCTAATTAACTATTGCTATTATTACAAATCATGCATGTTCAAACTCCCTCACTTCTGAATTCAACTCTTTTACAACATCACTCATGGCAATGCGCTCTTTTGACAACTCCTTGGAGCACAATAGTCCGCATCGAATCACCGAAACCAAGCATTCTCGAGAGTTCTCTTGTACAAATGTATTCTCAGTCTCCTGAGCTGACAGGAACAATTTGGCATCAATAGTGTCCATGACTCGGGCTGCAAATGCTGTCTCGACATGCTTGTGAAGGCTCAAACCGTCTCCTAATCTTTCATTGGTGGGGCTAATTCCAGTGAACATTTCTAACAGAAGAATGCTGTAGCTATACACATCTCCTTGCGTTGATGGCTGACCGCCCATTCCATATTCTAAGCAGTGAAAAATATAAAGAGGACAAGTTGTTAATTATAACAGTCAATATAGATGAAATTAAGATGCAATATTGAAATTTGCGATCTTGAAATCGTTACCTCAAAATCAAAATTAACCATAATCTATAATTAACCAGAGGCTTTGAAATCGTTACCAGAATCTATAATTAACTAGAATCTATAATTACCTCGAAATCGTTACCTAGAATTACATAATTAACGAGAGGCTTTGAAAAAAACAAATCTTTTCAAACAACAGGATCGGACAACCCAAATCAAAATCAAAATCAGTGCTATTTGGGCATTTTTGTTTCTTCGAAAATATGCAGAAATTTGTTCAAATTTTAAGAAATAGTGAGAGGGAAGAAAGTCTGATGACCTTGAAACCTTGGCGCGAGGCTGACGTGGCCGCGAGGCTGACGTGGAGCGAGCACCGCTGAGCAAGATATAGCGGCGTCGAGGGAGAGAGATGGCTTCGGAGGGTCGGTGGCGGAGGGGGCCGCCGTGGAGGTGTGGGCGGGAGTCTCACGCCAATTTAGGTTTTTTTTTCTTTAGATACTCAGAAATGTTGGGTTGCAGCTGCTGCCAATTTTTCAAAAACAAAAAAAGAAATGTTGGGTTGGGGGAGAGAGAGAGGACTGGAGATATCCAGTTCCGAAATTTTGAAGTTGATCTGATCACTGATCTGCACGCTTTTTGAAACAAATTCAACAGTCTAGATTGTAATGCACAGATGACTCAATACATTGCAATGTATAATAGCCCATCTCTCTCTCTCTCTCTCTATATATATATATATATATATATATATATATATATATATATGGGCTATTGTGCTTTGCAAAGAAAAACCTCCGTTTACTTCGGGCCATATTTTTATTTTTGAAAATCCAAACAACCGATCCGAACCGTTCAACATGTTCTAAATATTGAAATGTTTACAACTGATCCAGTGGTCCAGAAAATTTTACTGTTTTTTACTGTTCACAGTGGATCAGTGATTTTCAAAGTGGCTTAATAAATAGTAAAAAATTCCAAAAAATCGCTGATCCACTGTAAACATTTCAATAATTAGAACATGTTGAACGGTTCGGATCGGTTGTTTGGATTTTCAAAAATGAAAATATGGCCCGAAGTATACCCCACATCTACTTTGCAAAGCACAATAATCTCTCTATATATATATATTTATATATTTCGAAAGGTAGATCTGGATTTGACTATTTGGTAAATGTATTATGTGTAGTCTTTTCTTTATGACTTACAATTAAATATTTTGTTAACCTCATTATTTTTACAAGTTTACAACTACTAGTTCTAGAGTTCTAGTCCAAGCTCGCGCGCACTAATGGCCACATATCTAGCACCACATAAAACACTAGAAATTGGTGAAGGCGCGCACCAATGATAAGACGATGATTGACACTTGTCCTCTTACGATTTCGATGTGCTTTCTTTCTGAAAATTTTGGCTTTTGTTTCCTTGGGTATTCCAAGAAAATATTTCAAATTCTCTATTACATATAAATTTGTAGTTTGTCAAATACGAACCTAATTAATTTTTGATGGAGTGATTTTGCATATACATTTATAAGTAAAAAACTTTCACTTAATTTTTAATTGTCGAAACAAGAACTTCATGAAAGATTTATTTCATGCAAAACCATACCGCAATTCATAAACTCTATATTTGCCATGATCCTCTAGTGAACTCTAATCTGAAATTCTAAATTACCTTGGTCCATAGCCATGATCTTCCAGAGAGACACAATCACCGTTGATCACCGGAAGCCTTTAGATTTCCAAGTAATCCCTCTCAAGTCTGATGGAGAGAGCGAGAGAGGCGGCAGCGGCAACGCTCTGTTCTGCAAAAGGAGAAATACCCGATTCTAGTTCTGTACTGAAATTCCTCTTCTCTTCCACTTGATATCAATCTCTATTTCAATTTTCGGTAGAGAGAGAGAAATTGGAGAGAGAGTGATTGAGAGCCGTAACTTCTGTTGGTTTTTAAAAAGAGACAGAATCCAAAAATGAATAGGCGCAAAATGAATAGGCGCATCTATCCAAATTAATCGATTAATTAATTAATTAATTAATCTTGTTTCCTTATTGGATCTGTATCCTATTATCTTATTGGATCCTTAGCGGATCTTGATTCAGAACTTGTCTTATTGGGTATTTCCTTATTTACAGAACATTGCCGTATTTAATCGTGTTCTCCAGGGACCAATAGCATAATTGTATTATTACCAAACTTTATATAATTTAGACCATCACTAAATCATAAAGTTATTAATACGCATTCTACACATTAAAGGCCCCACTTCTCATGACACATATTGAATCCGATAATACTTAATTTGATCACTTCATAACGGGTCTAATTAGATATTTGACAGTCTATTATTCAATATATATTTATATTACATATAAGCCCATATATGTTGTAATTAATTAAAATTAATTCCAACACTTCATACAAGCACCCAAAAAGAGTAATTAGGGATTTATTTATAGAGCCTTGTGGATATATACAGGGTCATGTGTTGTAATTAGAAGTATGTTTCATAAAACTTTGTATGTGAAATGAAAAGCAAGTTTCTGTAATAATATTGTTTAAATTAGGAAGTTACAATTATATATGTATATATTTTCCAGTTATAAAATAGAGACCATAACAAATTTGTGACAATTTACAGAGTCGATCAGCATTTTCTAAAACAATTTGAATAATTTATAACTTGAGTATAACCCTTTTTCGATGAATGACAAACACTTCTAAACTAGACAAAAGATAACATGCATCATGTATATATATATTTAATGACGAACAATATATTTACAATATTAATTTTATATGTAAATAATTTTGAAATCATAATTCATAAATAAAATAAATCATCTCCTGATCTAGTGGGTAAGACAATATTTCTTGTGTTAGTGATCACAAATTTGAAATTTAACTAGAAAAAATCAAAATAGAAGAGAAGAGAGAAATAATAGTCACTTGATCTCAGCATCAACTATGTATACCCTTAAAGAAACTTTTATTTTTTCCGAAATACTAACAGAGGTGAAATTGAATCTATGACAAATCACAAAAACTCCTTTCAGTTGGTTCTTGTAAATATTCTTATTCACTAAAAAAATGCTTTGTGAATATTTAAAGTTAAAACTTGAATGCTCATATATATTTAGGGGTGAAACAACATGGATAATATTTGATCTGTATTTGATCCGTATTTAAAAAATTAAATGTGGATATATAATATCTGAATATCCGTGTGGATATAGATACATATATGGTTTTACGTTTCAATTATCCGTATCCGAATAGTAGATAATACCATATAGTTTAATATATATTATGCAAAAAATATGTTATTCACTATTATAATTAGATAAATATTATGAACTTTAATATTATTTAATAATTTTTATATAATTTTTTAATAAATATCCTATCCGATCAAATCCGGATCTGTTCGTATCTGAAAAATTAAAAGGAGATATGAATATGATTTTATCGGCTCCATTTTCACCGCTATATATTACAAAAAATGAATGCAGTTAAAAAATAGACATCAACTACTATATTTGTGGCAAACAACGAGTCTAATTTGTTTTTTTTGCTGCTATTGTGTCACATTTATCAGTATGCTTGGTGATTCATTAAATTTTTATTAATTTTCTAATATTAATATATATTCTGGTGCTTGTAAATATACTATATATGGTCTGTTAGTCTCTGTGTGTGTGTATATATATATAGAGAGAGAGGAGGGATTAAGTTACAACAAAGTTACAACAATCATTTTTTTTATTTTCAAAGTCCAAATCGTCGATCCAAACCATTCAACATGATCTCCACAATAAAATGTGCTTGCAGATCAAATTTTACATTTTTTTTGAATATTTTTACTATTTATTAAGTATTTTACAAAAAATAGTCATATTCAGACCATTGAATTTTGCACCCATCTTAATAAATAGTAAAAAAATTCAAAAAAATGTAAAATTTGATCTGCAAGCACATTTTATTTAGATAATCATGTTGAACGGTTTGGATCGACGATTTGGACTTTGAAAATGAAAAAAATGGTTGTTGTAACTTTGTTGTAACTCAAATTTGTTGTAACTTGATCCCTCTTCATATATATATATATATATATATATATATAGAGAGAGAGAGAGAGAGAGTGCTAATATCAAAACGTTTGATCCTAGCTCCCGGTGCAACCAAGTTGTTTTCGGATTTTCAAAGTCCAAACGGTCGATCCGAACCATTCAACATGTTCTCTATATTGAAATGTGCTTGGAGACTAAATTTTACATTTTTTGGAATTTCTTTACTATTTATTAAGCCACTTTGAAAATTGCTGATCACATGGTCCAGAATTTAGTTGCACTGTTTTTACTGTTCACCCGGATCAGTAATTTTCAAAGTGGCTTAATAAAAAGTAAAAAAATTCCAAAAAATGTAAAATTTAGTCTCCAAGCACATTTCAATATAGAGAACATGTTGAACGGTTCGGATCGACCGTTTGGATTTTGAAAACCCGAAAACAACTTGGTTGCACCGGAGGCTAGGAACAAACGTTTTGATATTAGCCACTCTATATATATATATATATATATATATATATAATCTGGCTAATATGCTACGCGTATATGAGGGCCCCTCCGTGCTACGGCTCACTTTTTGAGTTTTCAAAATCCTAACGGTCGATCCGAACCGTTCAACATGATCTCCATATGAATATGTACTTGCAAACCAAATTTTACATTTTTTAGAATTTTTTTACTATTTATTAAGCCACTTTGAAAATCGCTGATCCAATGGTCCAGAAAAGTTTACTGTTGTGTACAAATTAGTGTTTATTCAAAGTGGCTTAATAAATAGTAAAAAAATTCTAAAAAATGTAAAATTTGATTTGCAAGTACATATTCATATGGAGATCATGTTGAACGGTTCGGATCGACCGTTAGGATTTTGAAAACTCAAATATTGAGCCGTAGCACGGAGGGGCCTTATATACGCGTAGCACCGTAGCACTGTCCATATATATATATATATATATATATATATATATATATATATATATATATATATTAGAGTGAGGCTACGGTGCTATGCATAGCACGGATTGGGTCCGTGCTACGGCTCAAAATTTGACTTTTCAAAATCCTAACGGTCGATCCGAACCATTCAACATGATTATAAAATGAATATGTACTTGCAAACCAAATTTTACATTTTTTTGAATTTGTTTACTATTTTTTTAGATAGGGTGCTTTTGGATGGTTCAGAATGTTCAGATCAAGTGATTTTCGAAAAAATAGTAAAAAAATTCGGAAAAATGTAAAATTTGGTTTGCAAATACATATCCATTTTATAATCATGTTGAACGGTTCGGATCGACCGTTAGAATTTAAAAAGTCAAATTTTGAGCCGTAGCACGGACTCAATCCGTGCTATGCATAGCACCGTAGCCTCACTCTATATATTATATGCCTCACAAGTCACAACGGGAGCAAGGGTAAGACGGGATGACGGGATGTGTCCATTTTTGGAATGCAGGAGAGTGCAAGAAGTTTGATAGCTTGGTAATATGTACATCTCCATGTGTGCTCCATTTCCCAGATAAGGTTGTCAAGCACCATGCAACAATATCTATGCGAGAGCCATAATATTTTTGCAAGTTGTCTTTTGTCAATTTGCTTTCTTTATATGTATTTTAAATTCTCTACTTTATCCGTCAAAAGATTCCTGATAAGTGATAAGTAGAGTGGGAAAAATGGCACGCCGGAGTCGACTCCGTCACGGAACGGCACGGCACGCGTGTTATTCGCGTGTTCCGTGCCGTGACCATTCGCGTGCCGTGCTCATCTTTTGAAACTTTGGCACGGCACGGCACGGCACGTGTAATTATGACAATTAGATATTAATTTAATGGTGAATCTTGAATAAATTAACTTAAATTATGATTAAATGGTCACGCGAGTCACGCAGGTCACGACACGTTTAGGCACGGCGTGACTCACGTGGCGTGACCATTCGCGTGCCGTGACCACCCCTTGACATTTTAGTCACGGCACGGCACGACACGACACGTGAAAAATTAACTTGGTCACGACATGGCACGGCACGAGACCAAAGTCACAGCGTATTAGTTACGGCACGGCACGGCACGACACGTTTTTCCCACTCTAGTGATAAGTGATAACGCACAGAGAATGTGGCTAGCGGCTAATTAATTTAAAAACCAATGAAATGGTTTATTAATATACTAAACTATGTTTAAACAATACATCAACTTTAACAAGAATATCTATAAATTGTTTTTCAAAATAAGGAGGGATCATTTAACAACAATTATTTTGAGAATTATTTTATCTGTACATAACTCTTATTCTTATTTTATCAATATATCTGTTGAAGGCGTTTGCCTCCAACCATAAAAAAAAACAATTATTTTGAAAATTTTGATAATACTTTTGATAAAATCAAATAAAATTGATAATTTAAAAAATAAATTAAAATGTTGATGTATTGTTCAACAACATACTTCGTCAAATTGGTCATAAGAATATTTCACTTTCTTTGTCATTCTTCGTATGAATTCCTTTTACAGATAAATATAATAGTACCATTTCTATTTTTTTACTTTCATTCCTTTTTTCTTTGTTGTTCTTTACTATCCTTAAAAACAATTCAATATAAAAGACTCACTGTCCGATTCAATATGCCATCATAATTCAATATTAATTAATTATTAACTTATAACAAACAATATATTATTCAAACGATCGGTGAATAATACACATGACATAGAATCGGAATTTCTTTTGGACACATATAATTCAAATTATCATATAGTATACAAATAGATATTTTAATTTGATTTTCTTAATTTTTCTCTTTTTTTTTTCTTTAATGCGGGTTTTTCTTTGCAAATGAAAAATGTGGGAGTGGTTTTGCTGCGGGGAGCTAGGGGGGTGGGGCAGGGGCATGTCGTGGATATTGGATTGCCTCAATGGCTCGAAAGGCATCGGGTAGGTACCGCGTTGTTGGCATGGGTCGGAATCTCCTAAGGTAATTCCGATTCTGAGTTTGCATTCGGACTGTACTATCAAAATTCGGACCAATTCAGTCCCAAGTAAAATGTATGAGGCCTCTTTAATATTTTTTGCCAAAAGAGATTAGACGGTCCGAATCTAAACTTAAAATTTGAATTACGTCCAGAGTTTCTGCTCAGAAACTCACAAAATGTAATCAAACAAGGTTAATGAAAAATGGGCTTGACCATTTTCTTTCAAAAAAAAAATTTGAATTACGTTAGGGGAATCCAAATTCGTAGGCATGTGGATTTCCGTCGTCTTCTTGTTCTTCTCTTTATTTTTATTTTTGAAAATTTAAACTTCTACAGACTTAGTCTAGGATTTATTATTATGACTTGGTTTAAATTTTACATACTAAGTTTAATAAATTTTTTTACTAATAGACCAATTTGTTTTTAAAGATTATTAAAATTACAATATATTACAGTAGTACTATGACAGAAAATTAGAATCTTAATTTAAGATACTTCACTGAATATGCTACCAAAAAGGCGATTAACGACTGAATTAGTCAAAAATCGTCCTCACAATAAATTGTAGAACGCTTCAATTGGTTCTACCGATGATCAAACTTCGAAAGTTTAGCTTCACAATAAAAATAGTTGAAGAATAAATAAAAATAAAGAAAGAGAATACAAAAAAAGGAAATGGAGAGGGAGGGATAATTCATAATTGTACCTTATTTCTGTTATATAGTAATATGTTTATTTTATATTCCTTGAAAAAATTGAATTAGGGGTCCAACTTTCAGCGGGTCTGCGTGATGGCCTAAATTCGGAGTTTTTAATCTTGGGCTTGGCGTATTCTTATTGGACCTATCTTGAAAGGAAGGAATATTCTAAGGATCGCTCCAAACAAGTGTTGTCTTGTAAAATGATCACTTGATTTAGAAAAATAACAACTTAGAAATGCAAGTACAGTGATTTGAGTTTTGAGAATACTTAGAACTGCAAGTACAGTTGACATGAGAAGCCTCAGACAGCAGTACAGCACTAACCGAGGTAGGGTAGCTCAGGATTTAAAGATCCGGGCAACTACGTTCATGGCCGTACTATGGAATATTTGGCGCCAACGAAACGAAGCAGTTTTCAGAGGGTCTGTTATGCCAGCGAAGATATTGACATTGCGAATTCTTGAAGAGAGCAATATGCGGCTCTGTTTTTGCAAGGGACGAAAAACGAGGCAGCTAGTATGGGTTTCGGACAATATAAACAGGAGTTTCGTATAATTCTGTAATTTTTATCTTCTAATTTTTATTTTTGTTAAGGCTTGTAGTTGTAATCACATTTAATTAATACAATTTTGGTAGCCACTGTCAAGCCTTCAAAAAAAAGAATAATTAGATAATGTTTAACATTCAGCATTAAGATATAATATAAATGTAATTAAAAATAATTCATTTATCTATAATACAATTATACGGTTGAGGAGATCTGATAGTCCTAGCTTTAGCGGCAACCCATACCGTTAAATCCTCAACATTGATTGCTTACCGATTTGAATGTACAGCTAAAATTTATTTCCCTTATATCCTTTCAATTATTCCACTTAACCTTCTTATCTCCATTGTCATTAAACTACACTTAGTACTTAGTTATATATAGGAAGTTTCAATGAGAGAAAATAGAGAAATTATATCGTCCCCTTATCTCCAGTCCCTCATCTATCCCCCCAATTCATCTCTCCTCCTCCTTTCTCTTCGATATTGAGAAAAAAAAAATGTTTTTGTATTGAGAAATGTACTTTGTTCGAGTAAAAAGATTATCTTTGATTCTTTCTCTATCTTGATTTGTTTTGGTTTAGGAGAAAAAAAAGTATCTTAAATCACTTGACACATAACTATGTACACTTGCATATTTAGGTATAAATGCTTGTAATATTTAATATTAATACTTTCAAACGTCATCCAGTGTCATATGAAAAAATACTTGCATGATGAGATATAAATACTTGTATGATAGGTGAATAAACTTCTAGAGTTATCGGTGAATAAACTTCTAGGGTTATCGGTGAAAAATTACCATTTAATAAAATAATAAATGAAATTTTATATTATTAATAAGTTTTTATAATATAATTCTTTGTAATAAAAATAACTTTAGAGTTATCGGTGAAAATTTACCATTTAATAAAAAATAAATGACATTTTATATTATTGATAAGTTTTTATAATATAATTCTTTGTAATAAAAATAACTTTAGGGTTATCGGTGAAAAATTACCATTTAATAAAATAATAAATGAAATTTTATATTATTGATAAGTTTTTATAATATAATTCTTTGTAATAAAAATAACTTCTAGGATTATCGGTGAATAAACTTCTAGGGTTATCGGTGAAAAATTACCATTTAATAAAATAATAAATGAAATTTTATATTATTGATAAGTTTTTATAATATAATTCTTTGTAATAAAAATAACTTCTAGGGTTATCGGTGAATAAACTTCTAGGGTTATCGGTGAAAAATTACCATTTAATAAAATAATAAATTTGAACGAACCGGCACTAGTATAATACATTTGAACGAACATTTGAACGAATTGCGGTTTGAATTATTATTTCAAACCGCTAGGAATATTGGCAGTTTGAATTAATAATTCAAGCCGCTAGGATTCTTAGCGGTTTGAATTGTTAATTCAAACCGCAAATATTCCTAGCGGTTTGGGTAGAAATAAAATTCTTTTAAAAACGTGGTTATTTATATTAAAATATATTTTTTTTGGGTAAAAATAAAAATCACGGTATATATTATAACAAAAACGAACTACCCAATGCATTAATATAATTATATCCACATTATGAATTTGGACCTTGTTGAATTGTGACGAGATCCAACCCGAGATCCAACCTGGGGACCAACCCAAGACCCAACCTGGGAACCAATCCGAGTCAGACTCAGATTCGGATTCAGACTTGCTTTGAGAAGCGTGCAACTGCTATTAAAGAATGACCTACTTTCAAGATTAGTCATTTATATTTTCTAGAGAATAGTAATAGTTGTTTACATTTTCTAGATAGTTATTTATGTTTGCTTCTTTCTTGATTTACATTTCCTAAGTAGTAATTTATGTTTGCATATTTCTATGTTGCAAATTAATTACTCCTTATGCCCTATAAAAAGAGAACTTTTGTAAGAGAACAAGAATTTTTGGATATCAATATATTTTTCTGAGAGATTTATTCTCGCTTTTGCTACTTAGCATTCTTTGTTTATAATTCCACTAAACCGAGTTCGAGACCCGTCACTAGCAGAGTCGAGATCCGGGACTGAGATTGCGTCAAGTGATATCAGAGCAAGTTTGATAACCACCTTCGCGCTTGCATGAAATTGTATCCCCGACAACCGAGTTCGACAACCACCTAACTCGACAATGGCCGACCCAAACCTTATTGACATCTTTGAACGGATGCAGCAGAATCAAACAACGCTACTCGAGAGTATGGACAACAATCAAACCCAACTTATCACCACACTCGTGCAACAATTAAATCCGAACAACAACCGAGAAGAAGAAAGGCAACAAGATCGAGATCAAAATCCTCTGATTCGTGAGCGGGATCAAAATTGGGATGGTGGTCTCCGAGAGGAGATCAGTTCCTTAATTGGACTAATACTGTAGAAGAGGTCTTCAAATTGAAAGATGTTATGCCCGAGAAACGCATGCTGTTAGTAACAATTCATTTCCGAGAATGGACCGCAGCGTGGTGCCAAAACTTCAAATACCATCGCTATCTCAACAACCTTCCACCTCTGAATGATTGGAATGAGCTCAAGCACGAGATGAACCGTGAATTTTTGCCGCTCAACTATCGGTAGACTTTATACTAGCAGTTTTAAATCCTTTCTCAAGGACTAAGGAGTGTGGATGAGTACATTCTCGAGTTATATAAACTGGAAGCTCGAAACTAGTTGAATGAGACGGAGGACTAGCGAGTTGCTCAGTACCTTCACGGGCTTCGCAACTACATCCAAGATGCACTCGCCGTACAGAGTTTCCACAATGTCTCTGAGGCCCAATCTAAAGTGAAAGTGTTGGAACAACATCAAACTCGTACTCGCAATCTAGTTCCAAGGAACACATATTCACCCAACTGTACTCAAACCAAAACTTCACTAAGTTCGAATCTACCACCTGTTAAACCAAACAACAACCCAACTGCTTCACAAAATTGCACTCCACCTTTTCTAACCAACCCAATCAACCCTCAGCCACTGAAAAACAGCAAGGCCAATATTCATTGTCATAGGTATCATGACCTGGACCACTACGCCAACTAGTGCCCCAGAGCTCAAGTACAGTATGCTGCCGAGCAAGATGAAAGTTTCGAGGAGGGAGATGATTTATATAACGAGTAAATCTACGAAGCTAACCCCGATAATGTTTTTGGGGAAAGCCTAGTCACTAGGCAACTATACCTAGCTCCGCCGACAAAGGAGAACTGGAAGCGACACGACATATTTAAAACATACTGTTCGATAAGTGGAAAAAAGTGCAATACCATTATCGACTCTGGAAGCTGGGAGAACATCATCTCCGAGGAGGCCGTTAGAAAGCTCAACCTTTCGACTTCAGCACACCCTCATCCCTACAAGCTCGGCTGGGTCAACAAAGATGTCGAAATTATGGTCAACCAAAGGTGCCAGTTCGAGTTCTCTATCGGACCACATTAGTCTAATACTGTTCAAACAGACGCGGTACCAATGGATGCTTCGCATCTCATATTGGGCCGACCTTGGCAATTCGACATATGATGGCCGAAAGCATCTCTATACAGTGCAAATAGGATAAAAGAAGATATATATCTTGCCAATTCAGAAGGACTTTCTAAATGTGAAAAAGACGGTGTTTTGTGTGCCAACGGAAGAATTCGAGTAAGACTTAGAAGAAGAGGGCATATGCTTGATTGTTGCATCGACTACATTTTTCGAACCCGAGCAAAATGGCAAGCACCATGGATTAGCAAAGCCAATCCTAGCCACCTATGAAGATGTCTTAAGTAAGTTACCAAATGGACTGTCACCATTGCGAGATATTCAACACCAAATAGTATCGTACCGAGCTTTTCTTTGTTGAGGTTGTGCGATATCACGGACTGCCGGACTCAATAGTATCGGACCGAGATGTGAAATTTATGAGCCTATTTTGGAAGGAAGTGTGGGCCCGACTTGGAACTTCACTGAAGTATAACACCACGTGTCACTCGCAAACTGATGGTCAGACCGAGGCAGTTAACAGAAGTCTCGCCAATATGCTTCGGGCTCAGGTAACTTCCTTTGGCACTTGGGACACACTCTTACCGAAGATTGAGTTTGAGTACAACCGCTCAGTTAACCGCTCCTCGAGCTATGCACCATTCTATGTGGTGTATAGGTATCTTCCCCGTGAACCCCTCGATTTGCTACCAATGGACTGTCCGAGCATGAAATCTAAAACCATCGAGACCCATGCACGCGATTTACAAGAAATCCACGCACAAGTTCGCCAAAACTTAGAGAAGTCTTATGAGAGGCACAAAGTTCATGTGGATAAGAAAATGCGCCATATAAGTTTCGATATAGGAGAACTCGTGTGGATTTATTTGAGTAGGGAGCGATACCCGAAAGGCGACTACAACAATCTCACACGTCGCAAATTTGGACCTTACAGAATACTCGAGAAATTTGGCGAGAATGCATACCGTGTCAAGCTGCCCGATGACATGCATATCTCCAACGTGTTCAATGTGCGACACCTCCATAAGTATCATGGCGAGAACTCAAGCTTGAGGTCAAGCTTTCCTCAACCCGGGGAGCATGACGAGATCCAACCTGGGAACCAATGTGAGATCCAACCCGAGATCCAACCCGAGGACCAACCCGGGAACTAATCCGAGTCAGACTCAGATTCGGGTTCAGACATGCTTTGAGAAGCGTGCAACTGCTATTAAAGAAGGACCTACTTTCAAGATTGGTCAATTATATTTTCTAGAGAATAGTAATAATTGTTTACATTTTCTAAATAGTTCTTTATGTTTGCTTCTTTCTAGATTTACATTTTCTAAGTAGTCATTTATGTTTGCCTATTTCTATGTTGCAAATTATTACTCCTTATGGCCTATAAAAGGAGAACTTTTGTAAGAGAACAAAATTTTTTGGATATCAATATATTTTTCTTAGAGAGATTTATTCTCGTTTTTGCTACTTAACATTCTTTGTTTTTAATTCCACTAAATTGAGTTCGAGACCCGTCACTAGCGGAGTCGAGATCCGGAACCGAGATTACGTCAATTGTTTTCTAATTTCAAATTTAAAACTATGTTATTTATCTGTTTCTAAGTTCTATTTGAACTAATTAATTAATCCGTGCATACATCTATAAGGTGGAATTTTGGATGTAGTCCCAAAAAATTTCCAAAACGAAGATGTCTGTGGCTTCTTTTCTAAACGTTCCCTATTTTGTACTTCACCAGCATAAAAAAAAAAATTGTTTCATTTTCTTGTATAAGGTTTGATGATGCTGTTGATAATATTTTCTCCCCACTATGGCGTTAGCATAATACTGTTCAGATAATGACAATAACCTTCTCGAATCCATATCCTCGACGGTACCGAAATATTTTACAATTAGCTATTTACGGTTTGAGATTAACTCTCAGCCGGTTTGGGATTCGGGCTGACTGAGGGGGCAGTATTATTGGGCTTTGAGATTCGTGCCAAGTTAAAAAGAACGGTCCAGATCAATTAATTGTAAAAGATTCCCTTTTACGGTACCGTCGATGATATGAATTCTAACCTCCTCACTAATGGTCTAATTTGAAGATAATACTCCACTTGTAATATTTTTGTAATAAGATTTTCAACTAGTATAGATGAAAGTCAACCAGAAAAAAATGAAAACCAACCAATAAAACAAGAAAGACAATCTGTAGAAAATGAAAAACAACTAGTAGAAAATAAAATACAATTAAAAGAAGAACATTAATGACAACCAATATAAGATAAAAATCAACTAAAAGAAGAAGAAAATCAACAAGTAGAAAACGAAATACAACCAAAAGAAGATGAAAGACAAGCATAAGAATATGAAAAACAACTTGTAGATAATGCAAAACAACTATTAAAAGAGTTTAGACAACCAGTATCAGATAAAAGACAACTAGAAGAACATAAAATACAATTGAAAGAAAATTAAATACAACTAGTATTAGATGAAAGTCAACTAGTGGAACATGAAATACAACCAATATGACATGAAAGAGAACCAGTACAAGACGAAAGACAACTAGAAAAAGATGAATTACAACCAGCAGAACATGAAAGACAACATGTACAAGATGAAAAATAACTAGAAACAAATGAAATACAACTAGAAGAAGACTAGACAACCAGTAGAACATGAAAAACAACCAGTACAAGATGAAAGACAACTACATGAAGATAAAAAATAACTAGTAGAAGATGAAATACAACTAGAAGAAGATGAAAGACAACCAGTAGCACATGAAATACAAACACTACAAGATAAAATACAACTAGAAGAAGATAGAATACAACCAGAAGAAGATGAAATACAACCACTAATAGATAAAAGACAACCAATAAAACATGAAAGACAACCATTAAACAGGAAAGACAACCAGTACAAAATGAAAGACCTAGAATAAAATGAAAAACAACAAGTAGAAGATGAAAAATAACTAGAAGAATATGAAAGACAACTAGTACAAGATCATAAACTACTAGAAGAAGATGAAACACAACAAGAAGTTGACAAAATACTAATAGAAGAAGGTGAAATACAACCACTAGTAAATGAAAGACAACCATTAGAACATGAAATACAACTAGAAGAAAATGAAAAACAACTAGTAGAATATAAAAAACAACTAGAAGAACATGAAAGATAACCATCAGAACATGAAAGATAACCATCAGAACATGAAAGAGAAAAAGATGAAAAACAACAAGTATAAGATGAAAAACATTTAGAAGAAAATGAAAGACAACCATTAGAAAATAAAAAATAACTAGTAGAATATGAAATATAGCTGAAAAAGATGAAAAACAACTAGTAGAAGAGGAAAGACAATAAGTAGAACATGAAAGACAACTAAAAGAAGTTGAAATACAACTCTAAGAGGGTGAATTACTACTAGAAAAATGAAAAACAACAAGTAGAAGATAAAAAATAACTAGTAGAAGATGAAAGTCAACTAGAAGAAGATGAAAGACAACCAATGAACAAGAAAAATAACCAGTAGAAAATAAAAAAACAACGAGTACAAGATGAAAGACTACTATAAGAATATGAAAGACAAGAGTACAAATGAAAGACAATTAGAAGAAGATAAAAATTAACAAGTAGAAGATGAAATACAACCAGAAGAAAAATGAGAAAAAAACAAGAAGAAGATTAAATAGATTCACTAGTAGAACATGAAAGACAACCATTAGAAGATGAAAGACAACTACAAAAAGATGAAAAACAACATGTTGAAGATGAAAAACAACCAGTACAATAAGAAAGACAACAAGTCCAAGATGAATAACAACTAAAAGAAGATGAAATACAACTATAAGAAAATAAAAAAAACAACTAATTGAAGATGAAATCCAACTAGAAGAAGAAAAAATACAACCACTAGTAGATGAAAAGACAACTAGTAGAATATGAAAAACAACCATTGAAACATACAATATGAAAGATAATTAGAAGAAGATGAAAAATAACTACAAAAATATGAAAGACAACAAGTAGAACATGAAAGACAACAAGTAGAAGATGAATTACACCTAGAAGAATATCTAATACAATTAGAAGAAGAATGAAATACAACCAGAAAAAATGATAAAAAAAACTAGTACAAGATGAAATACAACCACTAGTAGATGAATGATAATTAGTGGAACCTGAAAGACAACCATTAGAACATAAAAGACCAACAATACAAGACGAAAGACAACTAGAAAAAGATTAAAAACAACAAGTAGAAGTTGAAAGACAACCAGTTGAACATGAAAGACAATCAATGTAAGATGAATTACAACTAGAAGAAGATGAAATACAACTAGGAGAAGATGAAATACAAATAGTAGTAGTTGAAAGACAACCAATAGAATATGAATGACAATTAGTAGAACATGGAAGACAACAAGCACAAGATGAAGGACAACTAAATTAACATGATAAAAAACTAGTACAAGGTGAAAAATAACTAAAAGAAGATGAAATACAATTAGAAGAAGATAAAATACAGCTATAATACGATAAAATACAGCCACTAGTGGAAGATAGACAACAAGTAGAACATGAAAGACAACAGAACAAGATGAAATAAAAATAAAAGAAAGATGAAAAACAACAAGTAGAAGATTAAAGAAAACTAGAAGAAGATGAAAGACAACTAGTAGAAAAGGAAAAACAACAAGTAAAAGATCATATACTACTAGAAGATGATGAAATACAACTAGAAGAAGAAGAAAAAATAACTAGTATAATACAATGAAATACAACTATTTGTAGATGAAAGACAACTATTTGAACATTAAAGACATCCATGAGAACATGAAAGACAACCAGTACAAGATGAAAGACAACCAGTACAAGATGAAAGACAACTAGAAAAAGATGAAAACAACAACCAGAAGATGGACAGTTAGAAGAAGATGAAAGACAACCAGTAGAACATGAAAGACAAAAGTAGAAAATGAATTACAACTAAAAGAAGATGGAATGCAACAAGAAGAAGATGAACTACAACCAGAAGAAAATGAAAAATCAACTAGAAGAACATCAAATTCATCTTAGAAGAAGATGAAATTTAACAACAAGTAGATGAAAGACAACCAGTGGAACATGAAAGACAACTAGTATAAGATGAATGACAATTACAAGAAGATGAAAAATAACAAGTAGAAGATGAAAGAAAACCAGAAGAAGATGAAAGGCAACTAGAAGAACATGAAAGACAACCAGCACAAGATCATAGACTACTAGAAGAAGATGAAAGACAACTTGTACAAGATGAAAGACAACGAGAAGAAGATTAAAGACAATTAAAAGACAAATTAAGGACAACCAGTAGAACATAAAAGACAACAAATAGAAGATGAAACACAACCACTAGTATATGAAAGACAACCAGTACAAGACGAAAGACAACTAGAGGGTGATGAAACACAACTAGAAGAAGATGAAAGACAGCATGTACAAGATGAAACACAATGAGAAGAAGATGAAATACACCTAGAGGAAGATTAAAGACAACAAATAGAACTTGAAAGACATTAAGTACTAGATTATTTACAACAAGAAGAAGATGGAATGTAACTAGAAGAAATGAAAAAAAAACAACTAGTAGAAGAAGATATACAACTAGTAGAATATGAAAGAAAATGAAATAGAACCACAAGTAGATGAAAGGTTGATAAGCCAATTTTCTATACATCGTAGGTTAGGGTTTGACCTCCAAAATGTACCAAATTCCTTGTATTTATACTTATTTTAGTGTCAAATACATCCAAAGAACCAATTTACTACCAAAGTCTATTTAAATTATAGGAAATGGAGAAAATTGTAGATCTTCTCGCAAGCTTTTCGAAAAGTAGTAGAACACTGAAAACGGAGTTACGGATCATGAGTTATGCCCGTTTGAATTACAAAAATTGAGAGCACAACACAGGGGAAACCGAGCCCAGTGCGTAAGCACTGACCCAGAGTGTGGACGCACTCAGCCATCAGAAACAGAAAACATAAAAGTCCGAACCAAGTGCGGACGTACTGAGGCCGCACTCAGCCCGCACTCAGCAACACACAGTTCATATTTTGGTCATATCTTGGTCATACGTACTCCGATTTAGATCAATCAAAGCTTGGAAGAACCATGACAAAATGATCTACAACTTTTACGAAGGAAACAAATCCAAATTCAGAATGTAGAATTTTTTATAGCCGCACCAATGGCCGCACCAGCCTGAAAGCTGCTAAATATGGAAAGTTAGTGGGTTTAGTGGGCGCCAAAATTAGAATAACTTGATCTCCAAGTTCAGAAAGCATTATATAAGGCTAAGGAGGCCACAAGAGTTGATCAATTGAAGTCATTCTGCTCATCATTGATCAATTGAAGTCATTCTGCTCCACTTTCCGGCGGTGATCAAAGTTGCGATAAATTTCAAAGGAAGAGAAGGAAGAAGTCGAAGTTTTGCTTGAGCGACAAAGGAAGAACTTGGGCAGGAACTAGAAGATTGGTTGTATTCTTTTCTCTTACGTATTTTCTCAGTTTTTACCATGTTTATCTTGTATTTTCTTGTGGAGGTTGAAGCACCCATGAGAGGCTAGATTTCCTCTCTAGGGCCTTAGGTCTTTTAGCATGAACTTGTTTAATTTTATCTTACTCGGATCTTAGTTTTTATTATGATTGTTTGATTTGATATTAATTTCTGAGATTTATTATTTGTGTTGATGCATGATTAGTACTTGATTTGTAGTATCCCGCTTAGGTCTTTTAGACTCGAAGTAGATTAGGATCATATATGATAGTACCAAATTGTGATCACAAATACCTTAGGATTTGGATTAGAATTGACCAATTTGACATCCAAACCGGAACTACAGGAATTAAGGTTAGGGTTTGATGAAGGACTTAATCGTGAAGTCAAATCCCTAATTAGGACCCCTTGAATTGAATTGAATGTTGGTATGAAGGACTTAATCGTGAAGTACCAATATCTAAGGATATGATAGGCTAACGAGAACTTCATGGTCTAGTTAGCTAAGGTGAATGACTTAACCGTGAAGTCCGAACTATTTAGGCACGTTATTAATTCACGAAAGTGACCCTTTTTAACATCTTAGGTTAGAAACCTTGTCATATCAAACATGAATTTAAGCAAAACCGAGTAGATAGAATTAGCAAGGGATTGTAGACCGAATAGGCTTCTCTAACTTGAATCACACCGAATTTTAATTACTTTGTTACAAAACTTTAATTTTCCTTAAAAACAAAATTACACAAAACCCCCCTTTTTACTTTTATTGTTTAGTTTTAATAGTAGTTTTCTTTATTAAAAATTAGTATTTTCCTATCTCTCTTTGGATCCATACCTCAAATACTATAAGGATTAGGTTGTGCGCTTGCAATCGACCATATTTTTTGAGTACTAGGTTTATAAATTTAAAAGTCTAAAGAGTATAAAAAAAAGCGTAAAAACCCTATACCTAAAATACTCAACAAAGATAACCAATAGAATGTGAAAGACAACTAGTAGAAATAAAGGACAACCAGTACAAGATGAAGGACAACTCAAAGAAGATGAAAAACAACAAGTAGGACGAAAAACAACGAATAGATCATGAAAAACAACAATTAGAAGATGAAATACAACTAGAAGAAGATGTAATACAACTACAAAAACTTGCAATACAACAAGAAGAAAATGAAAAAACAACTAGTAGAAGATGAAATACAACTAGAAGAAGATGAAAAGACAACTAGTAGAACATGGAAGACAACAAGTACAAGTCGAAAGACAACTAGAGAAAGATGAAAACAACTAGAAGAAGATGAATGACAGCCAGTACAACATGAAAGACAACATGTACAAGCTGAAAGACAACGAGAAGAAGATGAAATACAACCAGAAGAAGATTAAAAACAACTAGAATAAAATGAATGACAACTAGTAGAGAATGAAAGACAACATGTACAAGATCAAAGAAAACGAGAAGAAGATGAAATACATCTAGGAAAAGATTAACGACAACAAGTAGAACATGAAAGACAACAAGTACTAGATGAATTACAGCTAGAAGAAGATGGAATGCATCTAGAAGAAAATGAAAAAACAACAAGTAAAAGATGAAATACAGATGAAGAATAATAAAGACAACAACTAAAAGAAGATAAAAGACAACCAGTAGAACATGAAAGACAACTAGCACTAGATGAATTACAACTACAAAAGATGGAATACAACTAGAATAAGATGAAATACAAACAGAAGAAAATGAAAAAAAGAAACAATTAGGAGAACATGAAATACAATTGGAAGAAAATGAAATACAACTAGTAGTAGATGAAAGAAAACCCGTAGAAAATGAAAGACAACCAGTACAAGACGACAGACAACTAGAGGATGACAAAAGACAACAAGAAGAAGATGAAACACAACATGTACAGGATAAAAGACATCAATAAGAAGATGAAATACATCTACAAAAATATTAAAGACAACAAGTAGAACATTGAAACAACAAGTACTAGATGAATTATATCTAGAAGATGGAATGCAACTAGAAGAAAATGAAAAAAAAACTTGTAGAAGATAAAATACAACTACAAGAAAATGAAAGACAACCAGTATAACATGAAAGACAACAAGTACTAGATGAATTACAACTAGAAGAAAATGGAACACAACTAGAAGAAGATGAAATACTACCAGAATTAAATGAAAAAAACCAATTAGAAGAAGATGAAATACAATTGGAAGAAGATGAAATACAACCTGTGGAAAATGAAAGACAACTAGTACAAGACAAAAAACAACTAGAGGATGATGAAAGAGAACAACATGTACAAGATGAAAGACAACGAGAAGAAGATGAAATACATATAGAAGAAGATTAAAGACAACAACTAGAACATGAAAGACAACAAGTAGTAGATGAATTACAACTAGAACAAGATGTAATGCAACTAGAAGAAAATGAAAAAAACAACTAGTAGAAGATGAAATACATCGAGAAGAAGATTAAAGACAACAACTAGAACATGAAATACAACAAGTACAAGATGAATTACAACTAGAAGAAGATGGAATCTAACTAGAAGAAAATGAAAAAAAAACTAGTAGAAAATGAAATACAACAAGAAGAAGATGAAATAGAACCACTAGTAGATGAATGACAACCAATATAACGTGAAAGACAACCGTTAGAACATGAAAGACTACCAGTACAAGATAAAAGACAACTTAAAGAAGATAAAAAAACAACAAAAGTAGAAGACGAAAGACAACTAGTAGAACATGAAAAACAACAAGTACAAGATTTATTACAACTAGAGAAAGATGGAATACAACTAGAAAAACATGAAATACCACAAGAAGAAAATGAAAAAATAACTAGTAGAAGATGAAATACAACGAGAAGAAGATGAAAGACAACTAGTACAAGATGAAAGACAACTAGAGAAAGATGAAAGAAAACTATAAGAAGATGAATGACAACCAGTATAACATGAAAAACAACGAGAAGAAGATGAATGACAACAAGTAAAAATGAAAGACAACAAGTAAAAAATGAAAGACAACTAGAGGAAGATGAAAAACAAATAGAAGACGATGAATGACAACCAGTAGAGAATGAAAGACAACATGTATAAGATGAAAGACAACGAGAAGAACAAGAAATAAATCTAGAAAAAGATTAACGACAAGTACTAGATGAATTACAACTAGAAGAATAAGGAATGCAGGTAGAATAAAATGAAAAAAGAACTAGTAGAAGATGAAATAGAACTACAAGAAGATGAAAAACAACTACCAGTAGATGAAAGACAACCAGTAGAACCTGAAAAACAACCAGTACAAAACGAAAGACAACTAGAAGATGACGAAAGACAACTAAAAGAAGATGAAAGACAACATGTACAATACGAAAGACAATGAGAAGAAGATAAAAGACAACAAGTACTAGAAGAATTGCAACTACAAGAAAATGGAATGCAACAAGAAGAAAATGGAAAAACAACTAGTAGAAGATGAAAGACAACCAGTATAACATCAAGACAACTAGTTGAATTACAACTTGAAGAAGATGAAATACAACTATAAAAAGATGAAATACAACCATAAGAAAATAAAAAAAAACAATTAGAAATATATGAAATACAACTAGTAGTAGATGAAAGACAACCAGTAGAACATGAAAGATAACCAGTATAAAATGAAAGACAACTAGAAGAAGATGAAAGACAACATGTACAAGATGAAAGACAACGAGAAGAAAATTAAAGACAACTAGAAGAAAAATTAAGGACAACCAGTAGAACATGAAAGACAACAAATAGAAGATGAAAAACAACCACCAGTATATGAAAGACAACCAGTACAAGACGAAAGACAACTAGAGTGTGATGAAATACAACGAGAAGAAGAAGATGAAAGACAACATGTACAAGATGAAACACAACGAGAAGAAGATGAAATAAATCTAGAAGAAGATTAAAGACAACAAATAGAACTTGAAAGGCATTAAGTACTAGATTATTTACAACAAGAAGAAGATGGAACACAACTAGAAGAAATGAAAAAAAACTAGTAGAAGAAGTATACTACAACTAGTAGAATATGAAAGAAAATGAAATAGAACCACTAGTAGATGAAAGATAACCAGTAGAACGTGAAATACAACTAGTAGAATATGAAGGACAACCAGTACAAGATGAAATACAACTCAAAGAAGATGAAAAACAACAAGTAGGACGAAAGACAACTAGAAGAATATGAAAGAAAACCAATAGATCATGAAAAACAACAATTAGAAAATGAAATACAACTTGAAGAAGATGGAATACAACTAGAAAAACTTGAAATACAACAAGAAGAAAATGAAAAAAAAAACTAGCAGAAGATGGAATACAACTAGAAGAAAATGAAAGACAACCCGTAGGACATGGAAGACAACCAGTACAAGTCGAAACACAACTAGAGAAAGATGAAAAACAACTAGAAGAAGATGAATGACAACCAGTACAACATGAAAGACAACATGTACAAGCTGAAAGACAACGAGAAGAAGATGAAATACCAGAGAAGATTAAAGACAACCAGTAGAAGATGAAAGACAACCAGTAAAAGACGAAACACAACTAGAAGAAGATGAAAAACAACTAGAAGAAGATGAATGTCAACTAGTAGAGAATGAAAGACAACATGTACAAGATCAAAGACAACGAGAAGAAAATAATACATCTAGAAAAGATTAACGACAACAAGTAGAACATGAAAGACAATAAGTACTAGATGAATTACAACTAGAATAAGATGGAATGCAACAAGAAGAAAATGAAAAAATAACTAGTAGAAGATGGAATACAACTCGAAAAAGATGAAAGACAACCAGTAGAAATATGAAAGACAACAAGTAATATATGAATTACAACTAAAAGAAGATGAAATACAATCAAAAGAAAATGAAAAAAAGACACAATTAGAAGAAGATGAAATACAATTGGAAGAATATGAAAAACAACCATTACAATACGAAAGACAACTAGAGGATAGGGCACCTAATGAGCGGGCCCCCTGTTCATACTAGGTCCGGTTCAGAATTAAAATGAACAAGGCCATGTTCATGATCAGCCCGAATAAAAGAGTTCTTGTTCATGATCGGCCCGTTCTATATTGTTCATAACAGAGTTCGGTTCATAATTGAGCCCTGTTCAGAATAGGCCCAACGAACTGGGCAGCCCTATGGACAATCAATCGGGCTTCTGCGTAGTGCTATACAAACCTTTACGACTTTGAAGAAAATCATGTTTAGTTAATAGGTTTTCACACCTAATTATACAAAAGCATGTACCACCTAATTATACAAATAAACAAAAGCTTCTCAAAGAATCAACCATAATATATCAATTTTTAACATTCCACACTTCACAAAAACCAAATTAAACCTAAATTATAAGGTTCGACCAATAAATTTAATCTCTTCTACATCCAGAGATGACCCTTGCTCCTCATCTACCTCTTGATGAAAAAAAAGCCCTTTCGCATCATGTGTTAAAATAACAAGCATGCTAAGATATTTGGTCTGTTTAAGCACTGAATCTATTAGGTTTGTTTAAGCATTACAGAATCTTTCACTAATATCTGCTAAGATATTAGGTTTGTTTAAGCATGCTATGAGATATTCAAGTACCTGACCCGGTACCACTCATTATACAATTAAAAATTTCAATACTAGTACTTTGGTTTCTTAACAATTAAAAATTCAGGAAATGACAGTTTAGAAATATCAACATAAATAATACTAACATCGTTGAGGACCAGGATTTGACCGTTGCTCTTCTTGACCTTCTTCAGAATTCCAATTAAAAACACTAGATCAAATAAGATTCAAGGATTCATTAGATTTTAGATTTTATTATAAATTAGTTTAACACTGAAGCTAGCATTTTACCTTTAAGGTGCCCGCATGAATGGACGGAATTGGTCCAAGTCAAAGCCACCGTCAACGGAATAAAACCAATCTCTTGAACAAATAAGAGCCTGGATGGTTTCGGCATTCATCGAGTTGCGCGAGTGATCCGTCAATCGACCCGCTGCACTGAACGCCGACTCCGATGCAACGGTTAAGACTTGAACTGCCAAAAAGTCTCTTGCCATCTTTGCTAATGTCGGGTACAAGTCCGAGTTTGGTAACAGCAAGGTAATTATGCAAGACAATGGAGAAAATCTTTAATTTTTTACTTTGCAAATCTTCAAGATCAATGTCGGTGCTATATCAGGTGAAAAGTCCTTGCCAAATTAAATACCCAAATTGCAGATGTGCATTCAGAATTCCAATTAAAAACCCAAATATAAATTTTTGCAACAAATAGATTCCATTAAGAGTAGAAATTGAAATCACTAAAAAAACATTTGCAATTGCTCAAATAAATGGAGCCTGTGTAGCTATAAAGTGGAGAGTAACTTACTGGACGGGGGAAGGAAGACCAAGGAGGGAGAGAGGAGGATGGCGGTGAGGTCAGTCAGGTGGAAGATCGATAAGAAGGACGAGGCAAGGAGGACTGACTGGAGAAGAGGCGGTGAGGCAAGAAGAGGCGTCGGACGGAGGAGAGGCGGCCGGCGCGAGCGAGCGAGCGAGTGAAGTGGCGAACCAACGGATTTGGCGAGCAAAGGAAAATGAGATCGATGGCTGCTCAAACGGGCTTGTCCATGAACAACTCAATTGACAGCTCAACGGGCTGTTCGGTATTCAACCAAATCCGGTTCGCCTGAAAAATTTAAGTTGAACCTGGACCGAACATTGAGCCTTGTTCAGACCACAGCTCGTTCAACATTCAAATATTGAGTGCTCAGCCAGTTTGTCCACGGGCCGTCCTGTTCATGTAGCAGCCCTACTAGAGGATGATGAAAGACAACATGTACAAGATAAAAGACAACAGGAAGAAGATGAAAGACAACTATAAGAATATTAAAGACAACAAGTAGAACATGACAGACAACAAGTACTAGATGAATTACAACTAGAAGAAGATTAAATACAACCAGTAGAACATGAAAGAGAACCAGCAAAAGACGAAAGACAACTAAAGGAAGATGAAAAACAACTAAAAGAAGATGAATGACAACTAGTAGAGAACAAAAAACAACATGTACAAGATGAAAGACAACGAGAAGAAGATGAAATACATCTAGAAAAGGATTAATGACAACAAGTACTAGATGAATTAGAAATAAAAGAAGGCAGAATGTAACTAGAAGAAAATGAAAAAACAACTAGTAGAAAATAAAATACAATTAGAAGAAGACGAAATAGAACCACTAGTAGATGAAACACAACCAGTAAAACGTGAAAGACAATCATTAGAACATGAAAGACAACCAGTACAAGATGAAAGGCAACTAAAAAAAGATGAAAAACAACTAGGACGAAAGACAACTAGAAGAAAATTCAAAACAACCAGTAGATGATGAAAAACAACAAGTAGAAGATGTTGGAATACAACTAGAAAATGGTTGGAATACAACTACAAAAACTTGAAATACAACAAGAAGTAAATGAAAAAACAACTAGTAGGAGATGAAATACAACTATAAGAAGATGAAAGACAAATAGTAGAAAATGGAAGACAACCAGTACAAGATGAAAGACAACTAGAGAAAGATGAAGAACAACTAGAAGAAAATAAATGACAACCAGTATAACATGAAAGACAACAAGTACTAGACAAAATAGAACTAGAAGAAAATGGAATGCAACTAGAAGATAATTAAAGACAACCAGTAAAAGACGAAAGACAACTAGAGAAAGATGAAAAACAACTAGTAGAAGATGAATGACAATCAGTAGAGAATGAAAGACAACATGTAAAAAATGAAAGACAACGAGAAAAAGATGAAATACATCTATTAACGACAACAAGTATAACATGAAAGACAAAAGTACTAGATGAATGCTAGAAGAAGATGGAATGCATCTAGAAGAAAATGGAAAAACAACAAGTAAAAGATGAAATACATCTAGAAGAATATTAAAGACAACAACTAGAAGAAGATAAAAGACAACCAGTAGAACATGAAATACAACTAGGAGAACACGAAATAAAAAGATGGAATACAACTAGCACTAGATGAATTACAACTACAAAAGATGGAATACAACTAGAATAAAATAAAATAAAGAAACAATTTAGAGAACACGAAATACAATTGCAAGAAAATGAAATACAACTAGTAGTAGATGAAAGACAACCAGTACAAGACGACAGACAACAAGAGGATGATGAAAGACAACAAAAAAGTGATGAAGGACAACATGTACAAGATAAAAGACACCAAGAAGAAGATGAAATACATCTATAAAAATATTAAAGACAACAAGTAGAACATTGAAACAACAAGTACTAGATGAATTATATCTAGAAGATGGGCAACTAGAAGAAAATGAAAAATAAACTTGTAGAAGATGAAATACAACTACAAGAAGATGAAAGACAACCAGTATAACATGAAAGACAACAAGTACTAGATGAATTACAACTAGAGGAAAATGGAACACAACTAGAAGAAGATGAAATACTACCAGAATTAAATGAAAAAAAAACCAATTAGAAGAAGATGAAATACAATTGGAAGAAGATGAAATACAACCTGTAGAAAATGAAAAACAACCAGTACAAAGACAAAAGACAACTAGAGGATGATGAAAGACAATTAGAAGAAGATGAAAGACAACAACATGTACAAGATGAAAAGACAACGAGAAGAAGATGAAATATATATAGAAGAAGAGTAAAGACAACTTGTAGTAGATGAATTACAACTAGAACAAGATGGAATGCAACTAGAAGAAAATGTAAAAAACAACTAGTAGAAGATGAAATACATCTAGAAGAAGATTAAAGACAACAAGTACTAGATGAATTACAACAAGAAGAAAATAAAAAAACTAGTAGAAAATGAAATACAACAAGAAGAAGATGAAATAGAACCACTAGTAGATGAATGACAACAAAATGAACTTGAAAGACAACTGTTAGAACATGAAAAACTACCAGTACAAGATGAAAGACAAGTAAAAGAAGATGAAAAAACAACAAGTAGAAGACGAAAGACAACTAGAAGAAGATAAAAGATAACTAGTAAAACATGAAAAACAACAAGTACAAGATTTATTACAACTAGAGAAAGATGGAATACAACTTGAAAACATGAAATACCACAAGAAAAAAAATAAAAAAAATAACTAGTAGAAGATGAAATACAACGAGAAGAAGATGAAAGACAACCAGTACAAGATGAAAGACAACTAGAGAAAGATGAAAGAAAACTAGAAGAAGATGAATGACAACCAGTATAACATGAAAAACCACAAGTACAAAATGAAAGACAACGAGAAAAAGATGAAATACAACTCGAAGAAGATAAACGACAACTAGTAGAAATGAAAGACAACCAGTGAAAGACAAAAGACAACTAGAGGAAGATGAAAAACAACTAGAAGACGATGAATGACAACCAGTAGAGAATGAAAGACAACATGTATAAGATGAAAGACAACAAGTACATGAATTACAACTAGACAAATATGGAATGCAGATAGAATAAAATGAAAAAACAACTAGTAGAAGATGAAAGACAACCACCAGTGGATGAAAGACAACCAGTAGAACCTGAAAAATAACCAGTACAAGACGAAAGACAACTAGAAGATGATGAAAAACAACTAGAAGAAGATGAAAGACAACATGTACAATATGAAAGACAATGAGAAGAAGATGAAAGCCAACAAGTATTAGAAGAGTTGCAACTACAAGAAAATGGAATGCAACAAGAAGAAAATGGAAAAACAACTTGTAGAAGATGAAAGATAACTAGTAGAACATCAAAACATCAAGTACTAGATGAATTGCAACTTGAAGAAGATGAAATACAACTAGAAAAAGATGAAATATCCAACCATAAGAAAATGAAAAAAAAATTAGAAAAATATGAAATACAATTAGTAGTAGATGAAAGACAACCTGTAGAACATGAAAGATAACCAGTATAAAACGAAAGACAACTAGAAGAAGATGAAAGACAACATGTACAAGATGAAAAACAACGAGAAGAAGATTAAAGATAACTAGAAGAAAAATTAAGGACAACCAGTAGAACATGAAAGAGAACAAATAGAAGATGAAAAACAACCACCAGTATATGAAAGACAACCAGTACAAGACGAAAGACAACTAGAGGGTGATGAAACACAACGAGAAGAAGAAGATGAAAGACAACATGTACAAGATGAAACACAACGAGAAGAAGATGAAATACATCTAGAAAAAGATTAAAGACAACAAATAGAACTTGAAAGGCATTAAGTACTAGATAACTTACAACAAGAAGAGGATGGAACACAACTAGAAGAATTGAAAAAAAAAACTAGTAGAAGAAGATATACAACTAGTAGAATATGAAAGAAAATGAAATAGAAGAAGACAACAAGTACTAGATGAATTACAGTTAGAAGAAGATGGAATGCAAGTAGAAGAAAATGAAAAAACTAGTAAAAGATGAAATACATCTAGAAGAAGATGAAAAATAACCAGTAGAACATGAAAGACAACAAGTACTAGATGAATTACAGTTAGAAGAAGATGGAATGCAAGTAGAAGAAAATGAAAAAACTAGTAAAAGATGAAATACATCTAGAAGAAGATGAAAAATAACCAGTAGAACATGAAAGACAACTAGTACTAGATTAATTACAACTAGAAGAAGATGGACTACAACTAGAAGAAGATGAAATACAACCAGAAGAAAATGAAAGAAGATGAAAGAAGATGAAAAATAACCAGTAGAACATGAAAGACAACTAGTACTAGATTAATTACAACTAGAAGAAGATGGAATACAACTAGAAGAAGATGAAATACAACCAGAAGAAAATGAAAGAAAGAAACAATTTGAAGAAGATCAAATACATTGGAAGAAAATAAAATACAACTAGTAGTAGATGAAAGACAACCCGTAGTACATGAAAGACAATTAGTACAAGATGAAAGACAACTAGAGGATGATGAAAGACAACAAATAGAACATGAAAGACAATAAGTACTTAATGAATTACAACTAGAAGACGCCTAACTAGTTTTTCAGTATGGATAGCTTATGAAGTGAAACATCATTGGTCTAGCAACACATCGATTGGAAGACGGAGTTATGATTCTAGTAGTAGGGACTTAAGGAAAGGGAAGTTGCCCGATTGGAAAGGGAATCCTTGAAAAAGTTCAGAAAAGACCCATCCATCATGCTTGAACACTAGCTGCAAGCTTTCTTCCAATGGGAAATGCAACTTGAAGAAAATGAAAAAAAAAACGAGTATAAGATGAAATACAACTACGAGAAGATGAAAGACGGCTAGGAGAACATGAAAGACAATAAGTACTCGATGAATTACAACTAGAAGAACTTGAAATATAACCAGAAGAAAATGAAAATTGAAACAATTAGAAGAAGATGAAATACAATTGGAAGAAGATGAAATACAACCTGTAGAAAATGAAAGACAACCAGTACAAAACGAAAGACTACTAGAGGATGATGAAAGACAACTAGAAGAATATAAGAGACAATGTACAAGATAAAATACAACAAGAAGGAGATGAAATACATCTATAAGAAGATTAAAGACAACAAGTTGAAAATGAAAGACAACAAGTATTAGATGAATTACAACTAGAAGAAGATGGAATGTAACTAGAAGAAAATAAAAAAACTAGTAGAAGTTGAAATACAACTACAAGAAGATGAAAGACAACTAGTAGAACATGAAATACAACAAGTACTAGATGAATTACAACAAGAAGAAGATGGAATACAACTAGAAGAAGATGAAATACAACCAGATAAGTAATAACAACAATGTAGAAGAAAGGAGAAATTTTGTATTTCATTGATGTAAAGAATGATTACAGAGTAATATAGGCGGTGGTATGAAATTCAACCTAATCCATTACAATAGTTAATCCCTCTAATTATCTAAAGTATTTATAACTATCTCCAATTTGTACACAGTAATGTTTTGTATTCTAATAGGCCCCCTTCAATCCGATGTAGGTTTTACATTGAGCTTGGATCTCATCAGAAGATGGCGAGGTGCTGGTGGCGGTTTTGTCATGGCATCTGCTAGTTGATCCTTTGAACACAAGAATCGAACACATAATTCTTTAGATGCAATTCATTCTCGCACAAAATGAAAATCGATCTCGACATGCTTAGTCCTAGCTTGAAATATAGGATTGGATGCGAAGGTTGCGCCGAGATTATCACACCATAAAACAGGGGTAGAAGAGGTAGTGACATGGAGCTCATCAAGTAGATATCGAATCCATAATAATTCCGCACAAGTAATAGCCAAGCTACGATCTTCGGCCTTGGTGCTAGAATGAGATATCGTTACTTGCTTCTTAGCACTCCAGGAAATGATATTTCGACCCAAGAATATGCAAAACCCCTCGAACAACGATCATCAATGCTACTGGCCCAATCCGTATCTCTATAAACATGGAGAGATGGTTGTGAGGCCGAGTAGATGCGCAAGCCATGGTTTGTCGTGCCTTTGAGATAACGCAAGATTCTTTTAACCGCACTCCAATGGTTGATTGTTGGTTGGTGCATAAATTGTGAAACCTTATTGACAACAAAAGAAAGGTCGGGTCGAGTTATGGTTGCGTATTATAGGGCACTAACAACGCTACGAAATAAGTGACCATTTTTGAAAAGAGCACTATCATTCAAGAAAAGGGAAGTGTTTGCTGCCATGGGAGTGTTGCAAGGCTTGGCATTGTGCATATTGGTTAGAACAAGCAAGTCATTAATGTACTTAGCTTGTGAGAGGTGTAAATCGGCCGAATCTTTTTCAACTTTTATGCCAATGAAGTAGTGCAATTGACCAAGATCCTTAGTGAAAATCGGCCTTGTATGTTGGAGATGCATTGTTGGATGTGAGAAGGACAACTTCCCGTGATGATAATATCATCAACATAGACAAGTATCACAGTGGTATGGGTTCGGCCATGGGAGATAAAGAGAGATGGGTCGTATTGAGCATGAAACCCAAATTCGAACAAAACCGTGTGAAGTTTTTGGAACCATGCCCAAGTGGATTGCTTTAGGCCGTAGAGTGATTTAGATAAGAGGCAAACAAGATTAGGTTGGTCCGGATCGATAAAGCGCGGAGACGGAGGGCGAAAGCCACCTGGTCGTGCGAGATAGGCGGAGGGTGAAGAAGAAGGTGCCTGTTTTTTAAGAAGTGCTTCATGGCTGAGGAGAAGACCGTGGAGATCAGCAAAGGCAATCGGATTCTCACGGTTGTTAATTGCTACCACAAAGGAGTTGTAATCTGTTCCGAGGCCATTCAAAACAACCAGCACCATATCTTCATCCTTGATTGGAGAACCAGCAAAGGCCAATTCGTTTGCCACCTTGCGAATTTTCTGAAGGTATTCCGAGCAGGAGGAATTGTCTTTTGAAATAGTTTGAAGTTGGCGCCGGAGCTCAGTGAGACGTGCTTGGGAAGAAGAAGAGAAGGTCTTGAGCAAGGTAGACCAGAGGTCAGCGGTGGTGTTGCACGAGACCACCTGTGACTGTATGGTTTCTGTCAAAGAAGATCAGATCCATCCAAAGAGAAGCTGATCTTGCCTCTCCCAATATGTGAAAAGGCTGGATTATCGACTAATTTGCCATTAATGGTGATCTTAGGAGAAGGGGAAGGAGAATCAAGAAATCTTGCAAGATTGTGGCCTCAAATGATCGGCAAGAATTGTAATTTCCCTGTGAGGAAGTTTGTGGAGCTCAATTTCATAGAGATAGGTAGATTGAGAAGGATAATGGAGTTAAGAGAGGGAGTAGAAGATGTAATCTGTGAATCAGTATTTGGATCAGTCAGGGCGTTAGCCTTGAAAAAGCTCTGATGCCATAAGCAATAATAGCAAGATAAAAGAAGAAATTTTGTATTTCATTGATGTAAAGAATGATTACAGAGTACATGGCCTTATATAGGCAGTGGTATGAAATACAACCTAATCAGTTATAATAGTTAATCCCTCTAATTATCTAAAGTACTGATAACTATCTCTAATTTGTACACAGTAATGTTATGTACTCTAATACCAGAAGAAAATGAAAAAAGAAACAATTAGAAGAAGATGAAATACAATTGGAAGAAGATGAAATACTAGTAGTAGATGAAAGACAACCCGTAGAAAATAAATGACAACCAGTACAAGATGAAAAACACCTAGAGGATGATGAAAGACAACTAGAAGAAGATGAAAGAAAACATGTACAAGATGAAAAACAATGAGAAGAAGATGAAGTATATCTAGAAGAAAATTAAAGACAACAACTAGAACATGAAAAACAACAAGCAGTAGATGAATTACAACTAGAACAAGTTAGAATGCAACTATAAGAAAATAAAAAAACAACTAGTAGAAGATGAAATACATTTAGAAGAAGATGAAAGACAACAACTAGAACATGAAAGACAACAAGTACTAGATGAATTGCAACTAGAAGAAGATGGAATGCAACTAGAAGAAAATGAAAAAACAACTAGTATAAAATGAAATACAACAAGAAGAAGATGAAATAGAACCATTAGTAGATGAATGATAACTAGTAGAACGTGAAAGACAACCATTAGAACATGAAAGACAAACAATACAAGATGAAAGACAAAACTAAAAGAAGATAAAAAACAACAAGTAGAAGACGAAAGATAACTAGAAGAAAATGAACGATAACTAGTAGAACATGAAAAACAACAAGTAGAAGATGATTTACAACTAGAAGAAGATGGAATACAACTAGAAAAACTTGAAATACAATAAGAAGAAAATAAAAAAACTAGTAGAAAATAAAATACAACTAGAAGAAGATGAAAGACAACCAGTAGAAAATGGAAGACAACTAGTACAAGATGAAAAACAACTAGAAGAAGATGAATGACAACTTAAATAACACGAAAGACAACAAGTACTAAATGTTGATAAGATTCTGAGATTGTGAAACACTATTTCGTAATAATTAATAAACTCTAGATTTTCCTAATATTTGTATACAGCAAGGAACACTGTTTACAGATATGCGAGAATTAAATGTTGATTGTTTTTCACAGATCAATCGATAGTGGATCGATTTAATCTCACAGATGCATATTAGCGGAATATGGCATTGGTATGACCTAATGTGAACGTTGATATGATTATGTGTTTGGTGTTATTATATGTTCACATGGTGTAAATATCTTATGTCTGAGATCATTCAGTTTTCTCATATAAAGAATTTATCTTGTAGTATTGTCTAACGCTTTCTGCAAAGAATAGTTATAAGAACAATTACTCGAGATTATATTCCTCATATGGAGATGTTCGCGAATATCAAAATGGCAATTATCCCTTATGCAATACTAGTAGATATTGTGTAAGTGATGATATCTAAGAGCCTCTTGATGAAGCAAGACTGTAATGCATGCAGTATGATCAAAGTGTTGATCCTACATTATATAGACGAATCTGATTCAAGAAACATAATAGATAATGTTCATAAAGATGACACAATTCTAATACCTGAACATATCAATTAGAGATATCATGTGATATTAGATAATTACACGGGTAGTATATGATACTGTCTATATTGGATCAATGATACTGTTAGAGAACATACCATATGTATTAATTAGATAATCATAAGACTTTATGCTATAAGCTATCTATAATCAATAGAATGTGATTCTATTACCAACATAAATACAGATCCAAAGCGGTCACACCCTATAAGGTCATGATACTTAATGGTGTTATGTGATAACACTAATTCAAATCCTAGAATGTATCATATGATATGTGATATCGTATAGGACATTCAATCAACACGTATATATGTGTAGATCAATGATCGAATTAATTTGGTACATGTGATGTTCAAATTAATTGGGAAGATGTATCATATGATTAAACAAAGAAAGATGTTGATAGAACTTATTTTTATGGTCAATTTGATTATACCAATGGATAGAGCTCAATTCAATGATCGCGTGGATATGTGGAACGCGCGAAATGGACTTTCGATTTGGGTTTTATGGCCAAAATAAGTTTGACTTGACCTCGGTCAACGGAAGTCAACTTCGGGAATAAGGGAGCTGATGTGGAGTGTTTGTTGACTGGTCAACATCCGAAGTAGAGAGGAGTAGACTTGGGGAAGGGGCATGGTCTACTTGGTCCATGAATATTTTATGAGGGATTTAAGTGGAGCATTGGTCCATTGGACCAATTTTTGTACTATTACTATTGTACCCTTGTGGAGATGATTCTCATCGTATAAATTGATGGGATACAATAGTAATTACACAAAATAAATGAGAGCCTCCATTTAAAAGCCCCACCCTTCCCTTCTCTCTCCATCCATGTCATGTCTCTCTTCTTCCTCCACTCACCTTCCCTCTTCCTCTCATTTGGCCGAACCCCCTAAGGGCCGCCACCACCTAGGCCGCCGGCCACCAAGCTTCCCTAGGCCGCCGCCTTCCATCTCAGGCTGGCCACCACCACCACCAGCTGGGTGGTGCGCCTTCTCCATCCATCGCTGGCCGGTCCTAACCGCCGCCACCCCTTTTGAGGCCGATCGGTCTAGGTGAGTCGATCGTCTCGTGTAGGGTCTCTTTCTTCTCCTCTTTTCGAGCTTGTTTTAAATCTTGTGTTACATCTTTGTTTGCTCTTCTACTTGATCCATTTTTACTATTTGATTGCTCATGTGTTAAGCCTTTGCTTGTCCTTTTGATTCGTTCCTTATGTTGGATTGTGAGTCTACGAGTGAAGTTGAAAGGATTTGATTTTGGAGAGATTTTAGTACAACTAGCATTGGAAGCATCTCTCTCAATCAAACTTTGGGTGGATCAAGTTTTGAGGTTGCCATTGTGGTAACTTAGAGAAGAAGGCACAAGGGAGACTAAGGTGCTAGTTTTGGCCATTCTCGCTCCATTCATTTGGAAGAAGATGAAATACAAATAGTAGTAGATGAAAAACAACCCCTAGAACATGAAAGACAACCATTACAAGACGAAAGACAACTAGAGGATAATGAAAGACAACGAGAAGAAGATGAAATACCTCTAGAAAAAGATTAAAGACAACAAGTAGAAAAATGAAAGACAACAAGTCCTAGATGGTTTACAACTAGAAGAAAATGAAATACAACTAGAAGAAAATGAAAAAAAACTAGTATAAGATGAAATACATCTAGAAGAAGATGAATGATAACCAGTAGAATATGAACAACAAGTACTAGATGAATTAGAAATAGAAGAACATGGAATGCAACTAGAAGAAAATGAAAAAAATAACTAGTAAAAGATGAAATACAATTAGGAGAAGATGAAATGGAACCACTTGTAGATGAAAGGAAACCAGTAGAACGTGAAAGACAACCATTAGAACATGAAGGACATCCGGTATAAGATGAAAGACAACTAAAAGAAGATAAAAAATAACAACTAGGACGAAAGACAACTAGGAGAAGATTAAAGACAACTAGTAGATCATGAAAAACAACAAGTAGAAGAAGAAATACAACTAGAAGAAAATGAAAAAACAACTATTAGAAGATGAAATACAACTAGAAGAAGATGAGAGACAACCAGTATAAGACGAAAGACAACTAGAGAAAGATGAAAAATAATTAGAAGAAGATGAATGAAAATCATTAGAACATAAAAGACTACGAGAAGACGATGAAATACAACTAGAAGAAGATTAAGGACAACTAGTAGAACATGAAAGACAACAAATAGAAGATAGAAGACAACCAGTACAAGACGAAAGATAATTAGAGGACGAAAGACAACTAAAAGAAGATGAAAGACAACATGTACAAGATAAAAGACAAGAAGAAGATGATGAAATACATCTATAAGAAGATGAAAGACAACTGGTAGAACATGAAAGACAATAAGTACTAGATGAATTACAACTGGAAGATGAAATGCAACTAGAAGAAAATGAAAAAAAAGAAACTAGTAGAAGATGAAATACAATTACAAGAAGATGAAAGACAACCAGTAAAATATGAAATACAACAAGTACTAGATGAATTATAGCTAGAAGAAGATGGAATACAACTAGAAGAAAATGAAATACAACTAGAGAAAAAATGAAAAAAAAAACAATTAGAAGAAGATGAAATACAATTGAAAGACAACGAAAAGAAGATAAAAGACAACCAGAAGAAAATGAAAGAAAACCAGAAGAAGATGAAGGACAACCAATTGTTGTTTGAAAGACAATAAATAAAACATGAAAGACAACCAGTAGAACATGAAATACAACTAGTACAAGATGAAAGACAACCTGAAGAAGATGAAAGACAACCAGTAGAACATGAAAGACAACCAACACAAGGTGAGAGACAACTAGAATGAGATGAATTACAACTAGAAGAAGATGAAAGACAACCAGTAGAACATGAAAGGTAATCATTTGAACATGAAAGACAACAAGTACAAGTTGAAAGACAACTAGAAGAATTAGAAAAAGAACTAGAAGAAGATGAAAGAAAACCAGTAGAATATGAAAGATAACATGTACCAAATGGAAAACAAATAGAAGAAGATGAAATAGAACTGGAAGAAGATGAAAGACAATTAATACAAGATTAAAGACAACTAGAAGAAGATGAAAAACAATTAATAGTAGATGAAAGATAACTAGAAGATGATGAAAGACAACCAGTAGAACATGATAGATAACATGTACAAGATTAAAGACAACTAGAAGAAGATGGAAAACAAGCAATAGAAGATGAAAGACAACTAGAAGAAGATGAAAGACAACTAGAAAAAGATGAAAGACAACTAGAAGAAGATGAAAAACAACTAGAAGAATATGAAAAACAACTAGAAGAAGATGAAAGACAACCATTAAAACATGAAAAACAACATGTACAAGATGAAAGGTAACTAGAAGAAGATGAAAAACAACTGATAGAAGATAAAAGACAACTAGATAAAATGAAAGACAACCATGACAAGATGAAAGACAACTAGAAGAACATGAAAGACAACAACTAGTAGAACATGAAAGACAACCAATACATGATGAAAAATGACTAGAAAAAAGATAAAAAACAACTAGTATAACATGAAAGACAACTAGAAGAAGATGAAATACAGCAAGAAGAAGTTAAATAGAACCACTAGTAGATGAATGACAACCAAAAGAACGTGAAAGGCAACCATTATAACATGAAAGACTACCAGTACAAGATGAAAGACAAGTAAAAGAAGATGAAAAAACAAGCAATAGAAGATGAAAGACAACTAGAAGAAGATGAAAGACAACCAGTTGAACATTAAAGACAATCAATACAAGATGAAAGACAACTAGAAGATGATGAAATACAACTAGAAGAAGATGAAAACCAACCAATAGTAGATGAAAGACAACTAGTAGAACATGAAAGACAAACAGTACAAAGATGAAAAACAACTAGAAGAATATGAAAGACAACCATTAAAACATGAAAAACAACATGTACAAGATGAAAGGTAACTAGAAGAAGATGGTAAACAACTGGTAGAAGATAAAAGACAACTAGAACAAAATGAACGACAACCATGACAAGATGAAAGACAACAACTAGTAGAACATGAAAGACAACCAATACATGATGAAAAATGACTAGAAAAAAGATGAAAAATAACTAGTATAACATGAAAGACAACCAGTGAGGCGCCCCCGCCTCATCCCTCGCTCACCATCTAGTAAGTTTCCATATTTTCTTCTATTTACTTTTTTCTTGTGTAGATTCAAGCATTGAGGACAATGCTTCATTCAAGCTTGGGGGGGTGGAATAGAAGAAAACTGTATCTGCATTTAGACATGTTTATTTTTCAATTTTTTTGCATTTTTAGGTGATAAATTTGTGTGATTGCTAGGATTATGGACTTGTTTGAAAACTTTTGGTTGTGATTTGGATTACCTTGAGAATTGGAAATAACCCCATAATTGATCAAAGAACTGCTTAAGATGGGATGTTTTGAGAAATTGAAAAGATGAAAACTTGAATTGTATCGAAAAGCCATTTTGAAACTGAACTGTGCCTTTTAAATAGGGAAATGGGGATTTTAAATGAGGAAAGATTGGGATATCCATTAGTATGAATGAATACCATTGGATGTGTGTATTCATGGTATAGGCAAATAAAAAAATGTAACAAATGAAAAGATGGAGAAAATAAGAGTACTAGCAATAAGTCCTACGGGGCGCCTTTGAGCTCGTCTCCCAAATTTAGAAAAAAAAAGAGTACTGGCACAATTCGGCGGGATGCCTTTGAGCTCGAAAACTTTCAAAAAACTCTTGCATATATCAACACATGAAATCCGCGACTTTCTAACCTAAGCTTGTACCAAGCTTGGTGGGTTTAAAAAGGAAAAATCACCACAAATGAGGGCATAGATTCAGTGAAAGAATGAAATATTGATCAATTCGGGTAATTAGCTTTGCAAATATTAAAACATTTCAGAATTTGAAGTTTGATTAGTCAATTTGTGCGGTGAATCAAAATTGATCAAGGAAAATCCAAATTATACCAAAAAGATTCTCAAGGTTCCTGATTAAAGCAACTCATCTAAATTTTCACTTTTAGGAACTTAGTCTGCATTTAGGTAAGAGTAGAGTCCAACCCGGTACCTAAGTACGATCTTTGCTTGAGGACAAGCAAGATTTAAGCTTGGGGGAATTTGATGTCTCAATATTAGACCTATCAATCCGACCAATTTCTGTACCAAAATCTGTGTTTCAAACCATCAAATCGTGTCTTTTACATTGAAAATACATTGAATATCTATAGAATGTGGTACTGCTGCGTTTTCATTCTTACTTTGCAGAAAACGGGCGAAATCAGGGAAGATTGTGAAGTTCTTGAACCGTTCACGCGGGCCGTGTCACATTCGAAGCGGGCCGCATCAAACCCTGACGCGACCACAGACGCGATCTCCATGTTGCACACGCGAGGAGCACAGACACACGGACCGCGTCCACTACACGCGGGTCGCGTGAGTCTATTCCGGAAACAAAACAGAAAAGGAAACAAAGGCTCAATGAAGGAAGGTCGGCCAGAAAGGCTATATCAGGGGATTCCTTGCTACAGGGAGTCTATGCTATTCATTATTCTACATTCCAGAGAGCGAGAGACAGATTCTAGGGTTTGGGCTTGACGGCTAGCTTGGAGACGAAGTTGAGAAGCGAAAGACGAAAGTTCTTCACGGATCTTCTTTGTATTTCGGGTTTTGTCATGACTATTTCATCTATCATTTGTGTTATTTGTTTTTTGACTATGTGTGAGTAGTTTTCTTTGTTTCTAGGGTTACGATGTAGTTTGATACTTTGTTTTGTATGCATGTTGTTTGAATTTGTGTTGAATGTTAGTGTTTAATTGTTTGAGTAGTATTTTAATTGCTTTGTTGAAGTTGATTGAATGATTCTTGATTGTCTACTGTTAGATGTCTATAGCATCTTTCTTGTAATTTGGCCCTGATGTTTCTCTCAACCAAACTTAGTATTTGAGGTAGGTTTACGAGCCGTGAGGCGAGACCAAAAAGTAACTGAGAGGTGAACTTTTCCACTTATCGAGAGGTAGTGGTTACCTTTAGTAAACCGGACAATTAACTTAGATTAAAAACCTAAGAAGGTGAAATTGCATTTCCGATACCAGGTTTATTAAACCAACAAACGAGAGTTGAGGTTTAGGAACATTAGGTTCGGTCAATGAATCCTTACACTAAAGAACAACGCAAAAGCAGACAACTGCTACATTCACTCGAGGTCCACGCGCGCCGCGTATGAGAGTACGCGGGTCACGTGTTCCATGCGGGTCGCGTATGAAAGTACGCGGGTCGTGTGGGTACCGAGAGGCAAGGTTGATAATGAAATCGAAAACCCTGGAAACGCTTTTCTCTATTTGATAAAAACCAAAATTTACTTTCTGTCAATTTAATTATTTCTGTCATTGATTGAATTTAGGAAATTAAACAAACAAACCAACCTTTTCCAACTTCTAGTACCTAATTGATTTAAGTAGAGTTCCAGATTTGATTTTGAACCGTCCTGTGGATCGATACCTGACTAGACTATACGACAGGATTGTGCACTTCCAATCTTAGTCGGAAGTTAAATCAAGGTTAAAAGCTACAGCTTGCTGTAGTGAAACTTTGTGATACACTTTTGTGCGAACAGGCCAAATGGTGCTTATTACAGTATCCAACCCCGAAAAATGTTCAATATCAACCCAGGTTTAGATTTTAGATCGAGGTATAACTAGGGAAGCGTACTGGAAACTTGGTATTGACCCGAATTATTACGAACTGGTAATGTCCTCAAGGATCAATATTGGCCAAGGCAATCAAACATGGTTCCAACAGCTCCTTGTACTAGACGATAACAGTTGGGGGTTGTATACCCAAATGACCATGAATTTGACAACACCTTTCAAGTTCCTAGAGTTATATGTGGTTGCCAACCCCAGACAGAACTCCAGACAGAACACCAGACCATTGTTGCAGTTGACCCAGGGTCGGGGCATTGAGCATTCAGTGACGGGTCCTACTCGGGCCCTGACTTTAGCGAGTACTAGTCAGTCCCCATCCATAGGGGTTGGTCCTAGTCGAGGCTGATCTCGAGTTCCATCCTCCAGCTCTAGCCGTGCCCAATCTGAAATCCTGGAACCACTTTATTATGCTGACAATACAGACGAGGATCCCGAAGAACAGGAAGCAGAGAAAAATTGGGATGCTAGTGACGATAGTGGAGGGCAGTAGATCATAGTGATGAGGAAGACACCCGTCCTGTGATGGGTATGCGAAAGTGGCCAATATCGGGTTATGGAGAAAGACACACGTTCCCAGCATTTCATGACACATCGGGGTTTGAAGAGGCTGACATCTTTTTTTTTGCTGATTTTGAGGTTCGTTTGCTAATTTATATTTATATTTTAATTTACTTTTAAAATTTATTAATTTAAATTTTTTGACAATTTTAAAATAGGTTGGAGAAAGATCCGAAATTTCTGAGGGGATGACATATAACGGCAAGGATCAAATGAAAGATAAAATTCACCACTGGCACATAAAGAAATATCGAGATCAAACATACACACAGTGACACAGGAATGATGAGGTAATGCTTGGGCCTTCACGAAGAATGAGGTAAAACACACATGCCACACTGATGCATCTAGGTTAGATCATACGCAGTTGACGTCCGCTATGGTCGCCAATTGCATAAAAATGTCTTTGGAAAAAATGCTGATATTAGTATCAGAGCTATCAGTGACCTGGTTGATTTTAAATACAGGGGCATCGTCCCAAAGTACAACAAATTGTGGCATGGTAGAGAGTTAGTGATTCCTTGGGCATTTGGTAGTTGGGAGGGGTCTTACGGGCTTATTGTCCCTTTGTTCGAGGTAATCAAAAGGGCAAATTCGGGAATTGTATATAAAGTTGTTTCAAAGTCTTCAGAAAAGGTAGGGTACCGGTATTTCATGAGGTTGGCATGGGCATGGGGACCATGTATACAAGCAGTAGGTCACCTCAGACCCGTCATCAGCATCGATGCTTGTTTTTTGTCAAATAGATACAAGGGTAAGTTGTTGATTGTCACCTGATATGATGCGAGGAACCAATTAATCCATCTAGCATTTGGATTGGTAGAGAGCGAGGATTTTGAGAATTAGGAGTGGTTCATGAAGTGGGTGCGGGAGTTTGTAATTGGTCCGAATAGATTCATGTGTGTGGTGTATGATTGACACAAGGGCATAAAAAAGGTGTTCATACACGATGATCTGGGTTGGTCCGAGGAGAGCGGAGAGTGTGCTCATCGGTACTGCTCTCAACATATGTTTGAGAATTTTGGAAAGCACACTCAGGATAAAGTTGCTTCTAAATTTTTGAAGATCATGGTTAAAAAGAAGAAAACAAGAAGATTACAAGAAGGCCATTGATGCAATCGGAAGGCGAAATCTTGATTGGTTGACATACATGGATACATGTGGCAAGTATAATGAAAATGACGAGGAAGAACCAACTAAGCCATGGAAGGTGTATCAAGTTATGGACGACGGGAGTCGTTGGGCCATAGTGACTAGCAATGGTTATGAATCGCTAAACAATGTCTTCAAAACTTCTCGCAGGTTTGTAATTTACAATTTTCATAGGTTACATTTATTAAAATATTTTAGATTCTCTTTATTTAATTGTAAATTTTAATTCTCGCAGGTTACCAGTTGCTGCAATATTGAAGAGACGTTCTACAAGTGTGTCACATGGTTCGTTGAAAGATATGAAAAGGCCGTGCAATGTCAAAAAGAGGGTCAACTTTTCTCCACTCGTACGCACTTAAAGCTGAACAAGCACATCGAGAAGACTAGCAAAATGAGCTCGATTGCATTCAACAGAACTGGAGAATTTATGGTGACATAACATGATGAGAAAATCTCATTTGACATAGAGAGAGGCAAATGAGTGTACACGTCTCAAGACTGTAGGTACAAGGTCGTTGTGAAGAACGACCATGAGGTGGAATGCCCGTGCCAAAAGCCTCAGCTCACCGGAATACCATGTGTTAATGTGATGGCAGTGTGTCGTCTAAGGTACAAATATCTTCTAATAATTTGATAATCATACTATAATTGAGGATGATGTAACTTACAAATGTGTGAAAAATATAGGAACTACGACCCAAATGTCTTCATAAATTACTACTACAACATTCAAATACTCATCGACACATGGAGTGGTGAATTCCACGTGTATGACAATCAAAGTGAGTGGTCAGTATACGAATGAGTGATCTTAATGCCAGAGAATCAGTTAGTGAAGTTGGGTAGGAGAAGACACAACCAGGTCCCAATGTGGATGGACATACTGGAATGAAGAAAAAATGGTCACCAGACCAACATAACAACCCTCGAAATAATGCGAGAAGGAGAAGGGATGCTAGGAAATAACAAGTAAAAAATGTACGTATTTTTAAGTATGATATTGTGTGATGTTAAAACTAGTTAATTTTTAAGTATGATATTGTGTTTTTTAAAATTACAATGTACGTATTTTTTTTCGGTCGTCCGGCATATTTTAATGTCCAGCATAGATACTAAGATACGATAAAAGTAGAATAAAAATAGAATATCAAAATATAAGTACCTAATATCCAAATAATATCATAAAAGTCTGTCACAACATAAGAACTTAACAGTCCGGAAGACCTAACAACTAACAAAATAACAAGTAAAAAATGATGCTCTATTTGCTCGGTGGTGTGTACGGCAACCTCTCTCTCCTATCTCTTACCCCGCCCCTCCTCCATTCGCTCCCTCTCGACCAGCGGCGTATACTCTCATGATGGCTGTGGTGGGGTCTCCTCATGGATCTCCCCAAAAAGGCTCTCCTCAGGTGGTCCCTTTGCACAGCCCCCTTGGTGCGCCTATCCAGTCTGTGCACCAAGGGGTGCGCCAATCTAGTTCGCGCATTAAGAGTGCGCCTATCCAGTTTGTGTACCAACAGGTGCGCCAGCTCAGTCCGCACACTAGCCCAGTTTGGTGCATGAACTCAGTCCGCGTGAGTGGTAGGATTGAAAATAACGTGGAGGTGGAGAGAGTGATATTTAATTTTGATTTTTTTTTCCTGTGTTAACTAAAATAGTTTCGTCATCGCTGGAGTGTCTCCTTCAATTAAATAAACTCTACTATAAAATAATGTGTCCCCTTCAATAATGAAGCCGAAAAATTAAATAATTCCAAATCGCTAAACCATTAGCAATAGCAGCTGCTTCCCTAGTTCCCTTCTACCTCCATGAGTCCATGACGAAACACAAATCAAAGCATTTTGTTTGCTGATAATTTCTCATCCTTCAATCCATGTGAAGCACATACTGTCAAAAAGGAATTATAATCTAGCAATCCAGCTTGCTTGGGGTCACTCTCTTCTTCTCTGTCCTGACAGCCAAAATTTCATTGAAAATCCCAAAAGAAATAAAAAAAATGACTAGTACAAGTTCAAATCCATTCCAGAAAATCGAGTGAGCTAACGATCTCGCCAATGAATGGAATCGGATCCGACCCGGATCCAGGCGGCGCTTCGGCTGTTTCCCCACCCGACACGGCGGCACTCCGTCGATGGGTCACGGCCTTCTGCATAATTCGCTTCGACCTAGAGCGGGGCCAGGTCGTGGAGAAGTCGTACCCGGATCCGCCTCCCCTCCCGCCCGATAAGCTCCGCATCGCCTCCTTCTCCTCTTTCCCTGATTCCATGTCTTACCATTTGCCTCACAACAGGTCCACTCTCCACGATTCTCTCTTCTCCTTTCGTCTCCCCTATTCAAATTCAGACCAGATTTCGCACAAAGATCAAGACTACCTGTACGGATTTGTGTTCAATCGGCAGAGACAAGACCCAAGACTGCCACGTGGTGGTGAACAGAAATCTGTGGTTATTCTTACGCATCTCCCTTTTTCAACTGTGTTTCGGTTGCTTTTACAGATACTCGGTCCGCTCTGTTTTGACCTAGGCCACACAGCACTGTCACTGGTGGCCTCACACGTGGCTGCATGGCCAGACCCAGTACGAGGTGCCCCAATGGAGCTCCTGATTGGCAATGCTTCACTAAGGGTCCACCTCCCACCAAACCCGGAGTGCTCCCCGCAAGTTGTTCAGTCTAACCCCGCAGTCCCGTATGGTTTGTTCCATGACTCTGATATGTTCTCTTCTTTTCGTGGAGTAATTCTCCATTTATGGAATTTATGGGAGATGATGTTAATTGGTGAACCAATTCTTGTTATTGCACCAACTCCTTCACAGTGCTCGGAGGCTGTTAGTGCACTTGTAAGTCTAATTTCTCCAATACCTTGTAGTGTAGACTATCGGCCTTATTTTACAATTCACGACCCTGAATTTGCACACTTAAATTCACTCCCAAGTGGTGTATCTTTCCCTCCTGTAATTTTAGGTGTGACCAATTTGTTCTTCCTTAAATCACTCCGAAATATACCAACAGTTGTTTCTGTTGGAAGCCAAAGCCCAAACTCTACGAGGGCTCTGCCAGTGAATGGGATTAAACTTGATCAATTATCAAAATTTTCTCCTTCAACATTCTTCAATTCAATCAAGTTGAAAAGAGAAGGACCACTTTCGCTCATGACGGAACACAAAGAAGCTGTCTGGTCCAAGTATACTGGGTGTACAAAGCCTGATACAGCTGTGCTAAACCGGCTTGTGGATGCTGGTGTCTCTTCTCGGGTTGAAGAATCCATGTCGGTGGTTAATAATGAGATTTTAAGGCGGCACTTTTTGGAGCTGACAACCAATTTTCTTGCACCATTCGGGCCGTACTTCAGGGTTGATACCCCAATAGAAGGCACCTCGCCATTTATGGATCCACCACCTGTTAACCCTTTTCGGTCTGGAGAGTTTCTAGAAGGGCTGGCAACTAGAGGGCCTGGAAAATTCCTTGCAAAAAGGATGCGATCTAATTGGTTGGATCTATACAGGTTGGTCTATCTGTCTTTGGTATAGTTTCTATTAAATTAGAACCATAGTATCCCTTATTCTCAGTACCCTCTGATACCAATTATAACAATTTGTCTGTTGTTCCTAGCTTAATAGATGGCTTCGGTGGTGTTTGTACAAGATAGGGTAATTATTGGTGTCATTACCCAAAACCTGTAACACGATGTGTTTGTATGGGAAACAGTAGGTTGATATCATGATTGTTCATAATATTGAGATTTTTCTTTTTACTTTATTGATAGATTCAAGTATATAAGATAAGTTCAATAATATTATAATCCTTACTAAAGCACCAGTTTGTTTACTGTACTTATATTCTATGTTCAGTATTAGTTTTAACCTATGTTGCATGGATACGGGTACGGGTATCGTATCGGATACGATACGGATACGGCGATACGATAATTTTCAAAAATCAAGGATACGATACGCCTATTTTATATATATTATATTTTATTTATATATAAATTAAATATCAAAAATTCTTGATATGGTGCCATAAAATAGTCTAAATATATATTAAATATAAATGCTACTAGCATTTAACAACAAATGGAGAGTGGTGTAGTGGTAAAGGTTGATGGAGCTTGTGCCACACAACCCCAGTTCGATTCCTGGGGCTGGAAAAAAATTTTGCCTCAAAAAATGGTGTATGCGCGGTGCATGGTGGACCCTGGTGTATGGTGTATGCGCGGTCCACGATCCAATTCTGCAGAAGTGTCGCTGGTGCAAACGTATCCCAACCGTATCAGGAAGTGTTAGAGCCGTATCCAGACCAGTCAGAGCGTATCGGAGACCGTATCTAAGGATTAAGGATACGCCACGTAGACCGATACGCCAGCTGGCGTATCAAATACGTATCGGAGCCGTATCGGGTGCGTATCCGTATCCGATATGTATCCGACACGGGTACGGAGCCCAGTGTGGAGTATCCGAGTAACATAGGTTTTAACCGATAGGTTCAATAAAACTAACAAAAATGGAAATAAGAATATCTACTATAACCTTGAAACTGTTGACAAATTAATTAACATAGTGCTCATGACCTCCAAACAACCCTGTCTGTGATGGTACTACCCTTAATAGGTAGACATGCTAGTGCAATGCTATAGTCCTCCGTTGTAGTCCTTGGTCTTATTAGTCACCTGCTCTACATTGTTCCAGTGCTCTCTGTTGGGTTCATCAAAGCATGCATATTTGGTAAGAATATTATGTGACTTCCCAATATTAACACCACCTTGTGTAGCAACTCTGGACAAAGGCACTTCATGCCAATGCCAATTACAATCCCAGTAGTCTCCTAGTTTCAATTCTGTTTTCCAAAAAGAACATGCACGCATATAGAATGATGGAGACCTACATGATTGACCAGAACTTAGCCCTGTATGCTATCAGAGTATAATTGTTCATTTCTCCCTGCTGAACTGAAGGGAACTAAATTTTTGCTGCAATGGAATGGGTTTTAGTCATTTGACAACATAGATTGGGTTCTCTGGTCCACATCTATATCAAATAGGAAAACAGTACGAACTATATGGGTTTAGTAAAGTCTTTTTTACGCTAATGGCCTATTGGTCCAAATATCTACTAGGAGGCAACACCTGATCATGGCCGGGAGCCCTCACTGGGAAGATTATTGTTGTGGCTACATCTATTTTTCAAATGAAAAAATATAAACTAATAAAAAAAAGAATAACACCACTAGAAAGAAAAATAAATGAGATTGATGTGCATTGTTTGAATTATGAGGCATAATTATGCCCGTCTTTCTGGAAGTCTTTCTCTATTCCACCAAAGCACAATGATAGAAAATTAACTAAGAGAAGAAGCATACTGGGTTATCTATTCTTATTTCACTTGGAAGGAGCACCTGAAGCCCAACATCTTTTAGTACACACCTTTTAAGCTTACTTAGTGACCTTTTTCTTTCTCATTGCTTAATCCTGTGACCTCACTTTGTGAGAAATGAGAACACACCCAATTATGTAAAATAGCAATTGTTTGATAATGAGTACAAAATTATCAAAATGGAGTGAATCAAACATCTTCTTAGTTTGCATTCCTCAAATTGCTGTTGTGTCGTCACCAATTGTGAATTAAATCATCCTATATTCTTTTCAGACGATTCTTAGAAGGTCAGAACTTCATGCCTTGGTTTCAGAGGAGGCGAGCAGCAGCCGAAACAGAGCAAAAGCGACTCTGGAGGCAGGCTCGAATTAATGTAGATATACAAAAACTGATCTCCAACATGTCTGAATTGGAAAGACTTGATCTGTTCAATGCTGTTGAGAGATATCTTCTCAGAGAGCTTGAGGTATATGATCTCCCTTTAGCTCTCTTTCTAGTTCAATAAAAAGACTTGAATTGTACTAGCTGCCATAATCTCTACTGAGCAGCTAAGCACCTCCGGTACTGGTATCAAGCTGTAAGGTTGACCTGTAACTGTAATAGTGGTTACTGGTCTCCCTTTGTGGTACATGTTAGGACACTCAGCAGAAGTACCCAGTAAAGCTTACCAGCAAGGAGTTGTACATAATCAAATATTGCCAGCATAGCTATTTTAATTAGTATGGGCTATAGAGCAACAGAACTAACATAAAAAATTTAGAGGTATTTGTACTTGTCTAGCAAAACATTACCAGTCATGGAACTAATGAGAATACTAGTGTCCGCCAGCACATTTTAAACTGGCAGTATACGAATTGTAACTTTATGTAAGGGATAGGATACTTTGACAACCATAATAACTGGTATCAGCATTCATCGAAAGAAATTTTGAAGTTTTTTTGTATGTTCTTTATCATTTGGGTAGGTGTATTAAAAAAATCATATAATTAAGACTGATTGGTCATCCACCAAGAAGTTAAATCTTCAACAACTCAGCTTTCTTCGCTTTTTATCGGTTGACCAAGTAATTTTTAAATTACACCAAATTTTACGAAATCCGCATTAATGATTGAGAGCACATCTAAAATTTTGGTTTTTGATTTCTACTATATTTTATTTCAGTTGACATGGTTGTCAAATTAGTTGTGTATCAGTAAATTCCATCCCTTCATTAAATTTCCTGATCTATTAGTCTCTTGGATTTTTTGTTGATGCCTTTACTACTAATTTTAATGAACTAACTAAAATATCATTCAACAATTGGTACAGATACCAGTCATTTGCTTGATAATTTTGAAATATAGTCAACACATATTTATGGAAAACCTAATTGTAATTACAAATTATCTACCATCTGCAGAGTTCTGAGAGGGGGGCCAGGGAATCTATAGCTGCATGTGACAAACTAAAGTTGCACCTTCAGGCTGTTTATGAGGTACTCCCAAAAGACACTCAAGAACTACTAGTTTCCAACCCTAAAAGAGCATCTCTACTCCAATAGAGTGCCACCACTACTGACCCAACTCGATAGCAAAACCTTCCAAGTTGGTTTCATTCTCTTCCTTTGCATCTCCTTCTATATCAATTCTTTGGCTTTAGATTTATTCTGTTGATGTGTGATTATTTTTGTTTTGCTTTCTTCATTTTTGTTGGATTGAATTTGGTTGATCATTCTTAGGAAGTGTTTCGCACTAAGAAATGTATTGTACTAATTTATGTAGCTCTTTCTCTGGTTTTACCTTCTTTGCAATGTTTGTACCACAGAAAACTGTACAATGTTAGTATTTTTATTTCTTATTGCAAATCCTACCTCCCAAGGAGGGACAGGAAAATAATTAATATATAAGAATTTTCTACTGTGACATATTTGTTTTTGAGTTTTCAACTGTAGCATCAATAGTACATTTAGACTCAAACCAAAAAAAAAATATAGTTTCATTAGACAATAAAACGATACTACAAGGAAAATAAGTGAATATTAAGAGTAAATTGTTATCTGCAAAAAGAAAGAACTTTGTCAAATGTTCCATGCACCTGACCAAACAATGGAAGTTTGCAAAGTTGTATAAAGTTTAAACTTCCTTAGTATTTTCATTAAATGTATTTATTTGTTCAGTAACCATGGTAAGTTATCATTTATCAAGTTGTATTTAATTTCTCAACCAGCCTTGAGCGGATATTTTTTTCTTAGCTGCGAAGTTCCTAAAGACTCATTTGATAATTGATATTGTGTTTTCAGTATCTGCTGAGTATAATTTGTTGAGAATCTTTAGCGATTAAAATATTATTTTTTATATGGAAGGTTAGAAGTTTATTGTTTACAGCTCAATGCAAGTACTAGAGAAAATTTAAGTTCAATTCAGTGATTAAAATATTATTTTTATATAGAAGGTTAATATTTTGGTGCGTTTAATTAGATAGAGAAAAAAATTAAAATTAAAAATATTCAATTCATTCCATCTAGGGGTGAGTAAATCGCTCACAACTCGTAACTCGCTCATAACTCGCTCGCTAAATGCTCATTAACAACTCGCTCATTAGCAACTCGCTATAACTCGCTCATTAACAACTCGCTCATTAACTTAATGAGCCGAGCATGAGCATACCCAACTCGCTCATACTCGCTCATTAGCTCATTAAGAAATTAGTTACACAAATCCTGCCACATCTAATTCCTAGAATAGTATTTGGTTCTGTAGCTAAAATTTTTGAAACTATTTAGGCGGCAGCAAAATTTTCACCGACTAAAAACTTAAGAGGCAAAACTACAAAATTGCAAAACTAAAGTCACAGAGAGTCAGATTATGTATTGTTAATTTGCTTATGAACAATTTTATGTTAAATTATGTATTGTTTAATTTGCTTATGGACAATTTTTTGTTAAACTTGTTTATGGAAAATTTGTTAAATTCTATAAATGAAAATTAGTTTTTGAATAATATATTTTAAACAACTCAGTAACTCGCTCGACAACTCGCTCATTAACAACATGCTCATTAACAACTCGCTCATTAACAACTCGCTCTAACTCGCTCATTAACAACTCGCTCATTAAGCTAATAAGCCGAGCATGAGCATACCCCAACTCGCTCATGCTCGCTCATTAATCACCCCTAATTCCATCCATACAAAACATCTCAATTAAAAGTCTTAGATAAACTATGTATAGTCATCTTTTTCAACATTTCTAAACATCTCCAACTACCTCCCTAATTATTCTAAACATCTTTTTCAACATTTCTAAACATTTATAAACATCTTTTTCAACATTTTTACTAATTCTCCACCTACCTCCCTAATTATTCTACAAGTCTTATTTCTTATTATTATATCTACAATATTGTATTCTAATCTCTACTAATTTCTATATTTTTAGGCCATTGATTGTGTTGATGGATTAAATATAACCGATCAATTTTTTTTTCTTTTTGAGTAAAAGATAGAGATATTGTACTCAACTTTCATTTACACAATGATGTAAAATTATCCGATCGTTAATTCGTGCTTTAGATTTTCCTTGAGTACACAGAAAATGTTGAACTTAATAGCCTAACTATTACATTTAGAAAGTAATCTCTGATGTTATACAACTGTTAGGTAGGTACCTCGAGAGCTCAAACAATTTGTTTTTTTGTTGGAAATGAGAGGATTATATTAACCATTGACTCAGATAATATTGGCATAGACATTTAAAATAAATGTCCACAACAAAAAACAATTTCTTGTTCTTGAAAGAGATGAAAGAATTATGTTAATCATTGACTCGTTAATATCAACATTGATATTTCAAATATTTTATTTTCAGTTCCAATACATTTATATCGAAGATTCATTCAGTACCGTGCTAACCAATAGCATTTACAAACAAAAATTAATTATAAAAAAAATAAATATTTTTATTTATGAAATAATAATTAGTAGGTATTTTTAGAGGAGGGCTCAAATGCCTCGTTGCTTCATGCCTCATTCATAGCCCAACATCTTTATCTTCAATTTCAAAGTTTAAACAGACGATCCGAACCGCTCAACATGATGTCCACATATAAATATGATTGGAGACCAAATTTTATATTTTTTTGGAACTTTTTTACTATTTTTTAAGATAAATACAAAATTATTGTTTTTCAAAAAATTGTGGATTATCTAACAACAATTATTTTGTATCTATCTTAAAAAATAATAATTTTTTTCAAAAAATATAAAATTTGGTCTCCAATCATATTTAAATGTGGATATCACGTTGAGCGGTTTGGATCGTCTATTTGAACTTTGAAATTGAAGATAAAGATGTTGGGGTACGATTGGGGCATGAAGTAATGGAGCATTTTATTTTTGTATTAATTTTAATCCAATTTATTTCATTATAATAATAATTTTATTGATACGAATAATTATTTAATATCAAGTATATTAAAAAAATATATAATTTTTATAACTAATCTTACAATATAATTGAATATTTATTTCAGCATATTCTCATAACTATTATTTTTTTATTTTGAAATTCTTGACAGTGGGTTATTCTCATAACTATTCAATATGGATTCTGCTAAATTATTTTTTGAGCTTCTGTATCTGTATCTGTAAAATCTTATTTCATATAAAACACACCCTAATATATTAAAATCAAGTTTGAGGATCAAATAATTTTCCAGTTTTAATAAGCATCACATGGAGTGGGATTGTAAAAAAAGTATATATATAAAAAGGACTCTGATAACAGTCTCCGCACTGTTTTTGTACCATAACTATAATAACTGTCTGGGGGACCGCAAAAGCTCCAGCGCTGAATTTTTTTTCCAAAGTATTAATACCTATACACACGAAACGAAAGTATTTATACCTATATGAGGTGAACAATTTTTATGTAAATAATGGTTCCCCAACCAAATTTCCCAAACGTTCCCGCATTGTCCCTGCACCATAACTACTATAACTGTCTGGGGGACTGCAAAAACTCCAACGTTGATTCTTTTTTAAAAGTATTAATACTTATGCACAAAAAATATTTATACCTATGCACGAAAGTATCTATACCTATGAGGTGAATAATTTTTATGTAAATAATATCTTCCCAATCAAATCTCCCAAAAGTTTCTGCACTATAAATACCTGTGGAGGACCATAGATGTTTCTAAAATATTAATATTGCCATAACTATTTCAGAGGACCTCAAAACTTGATTTTTTTTATATATGAAGCTGGATGACGTCTGAAAGTGTTAATATCAAATATTGCAAGTATTAATACTTATGCACTGAAGTATTTATATGTATATATATGAATTTTTTTTTAAAACATAATTAAATTTTTTTTTTTCACCAAACCAACATGATTATTTAAAAAAAAAAATCATAAGAACCAAATTGCCAATTTGGTCAGCTTGGGTTTTTTTTTTTGACCGAATTGGCAATTCAGTCCTAAGCTGATTTCAGAGCATTTCATGACGAACGCTGTGGAAAATAAAAAAATGAGGCCGGACCGAGTTGCCAATTCGGTCTCCTATTTTATATTTCCGAATTGATATTGAGTCAAATGATTGAAGGTCATTTCTATTGAGTCAAATGGCCGAATAGAAATTGCCAATTGATATTGATTCAAAATAATTTAATATTTCCCTGACCGATCGAATTGGCAATTGATATTGAGTTTGATTCAAAATAATTTAATATTTTCTTGACCTAATTGGCGTTTCATGACCAACTCCGTTGAATTGCCAATTGATATTAAGTCAAATGACCTTCCTTTGTTTTATATTTGTGTGACCGAATTGGCAATTTGGTCTGGGCTAAAAAATCTCAATTCGGTCTGTAGGCATTATCGTAACTTTTACAGTCGGGACCGAATTGCCAATTCGGTCCAAAAGGCGGACCCAATTGACAATTCGGTTCTTATGATTTTTGTAAAAAAAAAAATAATCATATTGGTTTGGTAAAAATATTTTTTTAATATCTTATTACACATTAAGTATTAATATTTATCAATTCGGTTCCTCAATCGATCATATCAAGTTACACATTAAGTATTAATATCTTATTTTGCAAGTATTTATACCGATGCACTGAAATATTTATTTCTATGAGGGTAACTATTTTTGTTAGAAGAAAGTTGACACAGAGACGATTAAGGAAGATTGATGCGGAAATACGGGGTCCCCATTACTTCATTAGAGGAAGGTTGACGCGGAGACCATTGCGGAAATAAAAAATAGATGATCTAACAAGTTACACATTAAAGTATTAATATCTTATTTTTCAAATATTTATACCTATGAAGATTAACGTGGCACTGCGGAACTCAAAAAGAAAAATCATATATTTAGTGGAGACCATATTACTCTATTGTTGAAAACAGGGAGGAACTGAGAAAGGAGAAATTCATGTAATTATTAAAAAAATAATAATACAGTCTCAACACAAAGCAACGAAAAAGTCTCATGCCTATAGCGTATTCCACAGAAGCCGCTTGACTGTAAGGTCCAGTCGGGTTAGTTGATATCCCCGTAACCCTCTCCGTCTATATAATATAGTCCCTCTTATATTTCCAATAAAGGTGCAAGGAAAGATAGAAGGCAGTCAGGCACTTTCTTTCTTGTTTGCTAGTCAAATCCACACACATAAGCAATCCTAACTAAGCCTAGAAACTCTAAGCACCATGACTGTTGCTCTAATGAATACCAATGGTCCGGCACTTGTGATCGGTGCCACCGGGTATATTGGCCGATTTGTGGCGGATGCATGTTTAGACAGTGGAAATACCACCTATGTGCTTGTTACTCCAGGAGGGAAATGCCCGATGCGTGCAGCAACTATTGAGGCTCTCCGCGAGAAAGGTGCCATAATTATAGAGGTAATTAACTTCACAAGCAGTAATAGTCTGATTTTTCTCTTACGCTCTTAATGTTATGAGGAAGAATGTGATATAATTAAGCTCCTCTTTTTTTGACTATTCGTTGTTGACACTTAGATTTTGAAAAACATTTGTAAAACAGGGGTGCGTTAATGGGAAGGAGTTCATAGAACAGAAGTTGAAAGAATATGGAATAGAGGTGGTGATATCGGTAATAGGTGGGCCCAACATACTTGATCAGTTACCACTCATAGAAGCCGTGAAATCAGTTGGCACAGTCAAGGTAAGTAAGTAAGTAAGTATGTATGTATGTATGTATGTATGTGCAATTTTACACATGCAGAAGCATCTCTGTTTTCGTTTTCCCGGGGTTCTGTTGTAATTGTTCAGGGTAGGGAAATGCGAATCCGAATCCTCTGCATTAACTCAGAATTTGAGGTAATTTTTTTTTTTTTTTAAGGTTGACGGTAATTGTCGCTAACGGATATATTAATTAAAAAAAGTTATTTACATAAATTTGAAGTAATTCATCTTGGCCATCTGATCAGGGTCCGGGCTACTCCGGCCTAAGGTGGAATGCACAAGGCTCCTTTAATATACGTATATACGTGTTAACATGGATCAAATGGTATGAATTCATTATGTATTAACTCAAATTTTGAGTTAACGCAGAAGATACGAATTCGGAAAATGGACTATCAGTTTACCACCATATATTGCCCTTTGTACTTGTAATAATTATCAGTTATCTATGAAGACTTTTGCTATAGGATCACTTTTTCTCTTTTTCCTTTTATATTTCCTCTTATGTCATGTGTTGCTTATTACCAAAACTGAGTTGGTATCTGCTATTCAAGCGTCAAAGGCATACAATGTTATTGATTAAATGGAAGACGTATTTTACAAATAAATTATTTACAAATAAATAGTGTTTGTAATAAAAGATATACACTCGGAACAATTATTTACAAATAAATAGTGTTTTTTTATTTTAATTACCTAAATATCCACATTTTTATTCCTTAAATGGAAGACCAACAGTGCCTATGTTATTGATTAGAACAGAAAAGTGAGCAATCTTTTAGATATATTTATTTCTCAAGACTAACAAAATTGGAACTCGTCATCTACTTGGTACTATAAGTTGTTTTAAGTAAAAGTTAGAGGTCAAACTATCTAATTATTTAATGCCTACAAGAATTTTTTTTATTTGGATTTCGAACTTATAATCTCTCTACGGAAGACATTACTTTTGTTACTGGACCAAAAGCTGATTTTCGACACTATATAACTTTTATGTGTTAATCAGTACCTTTCTTTTTAAATCTGTCTCACTCTTTTCATAGAGATTTTTGCCATCAGAGTTTGGGCATGACATAGACAAGGCAAACCCCGTCGAACCAGGTCTGACTTTCTACATAGAGAAGAGGCGAGTTCGACGTGCCATAGAGGCAGCAGGTATCCCGTACACGTACATTTGTTGTAACTCGATCGCAGGTTGGCCATACTTCAACAATACGCATCCATCAGAGGTTCCGCCACCACTTGACCGTTTCCAGATCTACGGTGATGGCAATGTCAGAGGTGCCTTTTTTTTTCTTGGCAATTATAAGTTGCAATTTTTATTCAACTTGCGATAAGCACCTCGGTCAACATATATTTGTTTGATATTATATATATGAGGAGGGTTTCAATACCTCATATTTTTCATACCTCATCATGCCTCATATTTTATATCTTCGTTTCTAAAGTCTAAACTATCGATCTGAACCGCTCAACATGATATCCATATTAAAATATGGTTGGAGACCAAATTTTATAATTTTTGAATTTTCTTTTACTATTTTTTCTGATAGGTATAAAATCACTATTTTTGAATGGTCTAAAAACAGTGATTTTGTATCTATTTTAAAAAGTAGTAAAAAAAAATTTCAAAAATTATAAAATTTCATCCTTAAACATATTTTAGTATAGATATCATGTTGAGCGGTTCGGATCGACAGTTTGAATTTTAAAAACGAAGATATTAAATATGCAGTATGATGAGGTATGAAAGATACGAGGTATTGGAACCTTCTCTATGTATATATCCAATCAAATCTGCAATTGCCCAGTTTGTGGGGAAATTTAATCTGTCTATGCTTTAAAAAGCTATGGGGATGCACTAATTAATGCAAGTATGAAGTATCACAGTTTAATAAATGAAGACATTAATTTATATTAATACTAGAGCCGAGGGACAGAGACGTAAATTTTCATTAATTTCCTATTTCACTTGGAATTATATATATATGAGGAAGGTTCCAATACCTCGTATTTTTCATATTTCATCATGCCTCATACTTTATATTTTCGTTTCTAAAGTCTAAACTATCGATCTGAACCGCTCAACATGATATCCATATTAAAATATGCTTGGAGACCAAATTTTATAATTTTTGAATTTTTTTTACTATTTTTTCAGATAGGTACAAAATCACTATTTTTGAACGGTCCGAAAACAGTGATTTTGTACCTATCTTAAAAAATAGTAAAAAAATTTAAAAAATTAAAAAATTTCATCCTTAAACATATTTTAGTATGGATATCATGGAGCGGTTCGGATCGATGGTTTGAATTTTGAAAACGAAAATATTAAATATGAAGTATGATGAGATATGGAAGGTATGAGGTACTGGAACCTCCTCTCTCTCTCTCTCTATATATATATATATATATAGAGAGAGAGAGTGGCTAAGGTCAAAGTGGTATGACCAAGGCCTTGGTGCTACCAATTAGTTTTTGCAATTTTAAAGTTCAAATAGTCGATTCAAACCGTTAGATGTTCAATCTATATTAAAATCTGCTTGGGGACCAAATTTTACATTTTTTGGAATTTTTTTTACTATTTTTTAAGCCACTTTGAAAATGGCAGATCAGGGTGTACAGTAAAAACAGTGCAACCAAATTCTGGACCATGTGATCAGCAATTTTCAAAGTGGCTTAAAAAATAGTAAAAAAATTCCAAAAAATATAAAATTTGGTCTTCAAGCAGATTTTAATATAGATATCACATCTAACGGTTTAGATCGACCGTTTGGACTTTAAAAATCCAAAAACGACTTGGTAGCACCAAAGGCCTTGGTCGTACCACTTTGACCTTAGCCACTCTCTCTCTCTCTCTATATATATATATATATATATATATATATATATATATATATATATATATTTCTCGAGTTACATTTACAGTCGTACATGATAACGTACTTATGGTACAATTAATTAATTAGTCACACATAGCGAACAGCGTACGTGGTTCACAACTCTCATTGGGAATAGATTTCTGAATTAAGTAATTGCTGCTTCCCTGCTAGGATCTTTCACTGTCATTTTTTTTCTTATAAAAAAATATCATAATGTGGATGATACTAAATGCACGCTCGCCACGCTTACACATTTGCATTAGAAAACTATAGGTTGACATTGTTTATATGTTTTTTTTTTTTTAAGGTTGGACATTTGTTTTTATGTTATTGTTTATTATTACATTTCTTTAAAATCACTATGCTAATTACTAATTAGTATACCCTAAACCCTAAACCCAAGTTATATTCCAATTAAAGAGACCCAATTTTATCGTGTATAGAAGCGTCTAAATGAAATAGATCACGAAGTTATCAAAGCCTTTATTTAAAAAAAATATAACAATAGCAATTAAATTGATTTTTTTTCTATTATAATGATCAGCATATTTTGTGGCGGGTTATGACATTGGAAAGCTGACAATCAGAGCAGCATATGACCCGCGCGCATCGAACAAGACCGTCCATTTTCGTCCTGCATCCAACCTCGTCAGCTTGAATGAGATGGCATCCCTCTGGGAGAACAAGATCGGCCGAAACCTACCACGAACCACCCTCTCTGAGGCAGATTTGCTCTCCATGGCCGCAGGTAACTCTCAAAAACACTACAGAACACAAGATGCATAATGTATCAACACAAGAATGAATTTGTGTAAGATATTTATGAGTGTGGATCTTATTTTCATTTTTGAAAACATAAAGTTTTTCCTAGAACATCCAATCTCTTGGCCCAAGAGATTGGATGTTCTAGGAAAAACTTCACTGCTGCACAAAGAATATCCTGATGATATACATATTTCATAACATATATACGATATGATCATCTCGTGTGTTTATTTACTTTGCCAATTATAAATTATGGGTGAGTTTCTGGATAATTAGTCTCAAAAAAGAGTTTCTGATTTATAAAATTAACAGAGAATATCCTTCCTGAAAGTATTGTGGCTTCGCTAACACACGACATATTCATAAACGGGTGCCAGACGAATTTCGATATTGACAGCCACAATGAAATTGAGATCGGAGACCTCTACCCAGACGTGGCCTTGCGCACAATCGACGAATGCTTCAACGACTACATCTCCAATCTCAACCTCAAAGAAGACCTTGAAGAAACCCTCAAAGAAGAAGGTGTACCTGCCGCAATGGTTGAGCGGCTCCCAGTACCAGCATCCTGTGCCTGAGACAGAGAAACTGTCTCAGTTATTATTATTTTTTTTCCTTGGCTTTTTTGCAATTATTCATGTATTATGTGGAAAATTGGTGCTTGGGTTTAAAGGAAAATTTCTTTCTTGCTATTTCGTAATTTTCTCTTTGTGATTCATTTTGTGGTTTTAATGGAGGGAGTTATCTTTGTAGTAGAATTGGCAAATAATCCGATGTATTTCAGCACATGGTATAAGTGGAGAAAAACAGTATGCATTGGTTAGATGCTTACGATTTACGAATAAGACTTAAAAAGTATATATGATTACTTATCATTTTGCCTTACAAACTAATTTATATTTTCAATAACTCTGTTTGATTCTTCCCAAAAGCTAAGAAAATAATTATTGCTTAGTGGTTTTTACTTATTGTAGAAAATATTAATGTAGAAATTAATATTGTAGAAAATAATTACAAATTAGACGGCAACAATTTACTACACTGTAAATAATTTTTTTGTCAATATATTTGCTACTGGAATATTTCCACTAACCCTCAAATAAATATTGTAGAAAAAGGTCAAATTATCTTCATATACTATGTAATTAAGTGGAATATTTAAAAATAGAAAGTGTCAAAATTTAAGAAATCTAATGTTCTAATTTTACTTCACAATTTAAGAAATCAAGTATATATACCGAGGTGATACATCCTCATGTGATAGGACCAATAGCACATATAATTAATACGGACCAACAAGCAATCATATTCAAACTATTGACCTATTTAATTACATTTTTGTTGTAACAATAAGTTAAAATCAGTGAGCAATAATTTTTTTTAGTTTCTGGGAAGAATAAAACAGAGTTATTGAAAAGGAAGTTGGTTTGTAAGACAAAATGATAAGCAAATGTGTTTGTCTATCTCTATATAGAGAGAGAGGGGAAATATTCCAATACCTCTTACCTTTCATAACTCGTCATACATCATATTTATATTTTTGTTTTCAAAGTTTAAATTTTCGATTCAAACCACTCAACATGATATCCATACTAAAATATGCTTTGGGATGAAATTTTATAATTTTTGGAACTTTTTTTTACTATTTTTTACAAAGGTTTATTTATCGAGTCATAGCGGACGGCTAAAAAAACGACGCTATTGTCATATTGCGCAGCTATAGCATGCTATAGCACCAATATCGTCATAGCCTTTATAGTCCAAAAATACTATAGCGCGCTATTTATAACTCTGGTTTTTTAAGAAAAGTACAAAATCATTGTTTTAGAACGGTACAGAAACAGTGATTTTGTACCTATTTTAAAAAATAGTAAAAAAATAAAAAATTATAAAATTTCATCCCAAGTATATTTTATTATGGATATCATGTAGAGCGGTTTGAATCAACAATTTAAACTTAGAAAACGAAAATATAAAATATGAGGTATGATGAGGTATTGGAACCCTCCTCATATATATATATATATATATATATATATAAACGGTTCGGATCGGTTGTTTGGATTTTCAAAATGCAAAAAATAGCCCGAAGTAAAGAGGGTGTTTTACTTTGCAAAGCAAAATAGCCCATCTCTCTCTCTCTCTCTCTCTCTCTCTCTCTCTCTATATATATATATATAGATGAGCTATGGTGAGACGTGGAGTAAAACCAAGTTTTTACTCCATGGCACTATATTTCCATTTTGAAAATCCAAACAACCGATCCGAACAGCTCAACATGTTCTCTATATTGAAATGTGCTTGGAGACCAAATTTTACATTTTTTGGAATTTTTTTACTATTTATTAAGCCACTTTAAAAATTGCTGATCCGGTAGTCCAGAAATTTTTACTGTTTTTTACTGTTCACAGGGGATCAGCGATTTTCAAAGTGGCTTAATAAATAGTAAAAATATTCCAAAAAATGTAAAATTTAGTCTCCAAGCAATTTCAATATAGAGAACATGTTGAGCGGTTTGGATCGGTTGTTTGGATTTTCAAAATGAAAATATGGCGTAGAGTACAAACTTGTTTTACTCCACGTCTCACCATAGCTCATCTATATATATATATATATATATATATATATATATATATATATATATATATATATATATATATAGAGTAGAACTAGGGTGCTCTCGAGTTCACCAAGCCCTTAGTGAACTCAAGTCCAAAACTCATCGGATCGGCTTCAAACTACGAATTCGACCGTTGAAACCCGTCTACCTTACGGGTGATGTGTCTACATGCAAAAAATTTAAATTTTAAAATTAATTTTGCATAGAGTCAAGTGGTCAAAATTAGAAGGTTAATAAATTAATTTTAATGCATTCATTTTTTGACGTTTTTTGACCACTTGACTCTATGCAAAATTAATTTCAAAATTTAAAATTTTTGCATGTAGACGCATCACTCGTAAGGTAGACGGGTTTCAACGGTCGGATTCGTCGTTTGAAGCCGATCCGATGAGTTTTGGACTTGAGTTCACCAAGGGCTTGGTGAACTCGAGAGCACCCTAGTTCTACTCTATATATATATATATATATATATATATATATAGGATTTTGCTAATATGCTACGCGCAGCATAGAGCCCCTCGGTGCTACGGCTCAATTTTTGAGTTTTCAAAATCCTAACGGTCGATCCGAACCGTTCGACATGATCTCCATATGAATATGTACTTGCAAACCAAATTTTACATTTTTTAGAATTTTTTTACTATTTATTAAGCCACTTTGAAAATCGCTGATCCAATGGTCCAGAAAAGTTTACTGTTGTGTACAAATTAGTGTTTTTTCAAAGTGGCTTAAAATTCTAAAAAATGTTAAATTTGGTTTGCAAGTACATATTCATATGGAGATCATGTTGAACGGTTCAGATCGACCGTTAGAATTTTGAAAACTCAAAAATTAAGCCATAGCACGGAGGGGCTCTATGCTACGCGTAGCACCGTAGCACTGTCCTATATATATAGAGTATGGCTAAGTTGCTGCCGGCAGCATTTCGGCGAGGTGCTGCCGGCAGCATTTCGGCCATTCTGTTGTTCAAACAGAAAATCCGAACCGTTCAACGTGTTCTAAATATTAAAATCTACTTGGAGACCAAATTTTACATTTTTTGGAATTTTTTACTATTTATTGAGCCAATTTGAAAATTCCAGATCATATGGTCCAGACTGTTTTTACTGTTCACCCGGATCAGCAATTTTCAAAGTGGCTTAATAAATAGTAAAAAAATTCCAAAAAATGTAAAATTTGGTCTCCAAGTAGATTTTAATATAGATTGAACATCTATATAAAAAAATTTGTTGTTTGAATACCAGAATGGCCGAAACGCTGCCGGCAGCAACTTAGCCATACTATATATATATATATATATATATATATGTTGGCTAATATACCAACGTTGGCACATAGCAGTTCGTTATACCAAGTGGGTTTTTGAGATTTCAAAATTCAGATAGTCAATCTGAAATGCTGAACGTGTTCTCCATATTAAAATATACTGGGAGACAAAAATTTACATTTTTTTTAAATTTTTACTATTTTTTCGGATATTTTAACATCATTGTTTTCAGATTTTTTTATTAGTATTTTTTAAATCTGAAAACAGTGATTTTAAAAAATATGAAAAAAATAGTAATTTTTTTCAAAAAATGTAAAATTTGATTTCTAAGCACATTTTAATATTTTAATATAGACAACTCGTTAAACACGTACTTTAGATTGACTATCTGAACTTTGAATAATAAAAACTCACTTGGTATAACAAACTACTATGTGCCAACATTAGTATATTACACACATATACATACATATACATACACATACATACATGTATATGTTTTAATATTCACAATAAATTCTATATTTGAATTTCAAACCGGTGACCTCTTACACAGAGAACATTATCTTTATCATTAAATCAAAAATTAATTCTAATAAGCAAGTACATATACTTTAAATCACAAAGTCCAAATTTATAAAAAAAATATCTCAATTATAAAATAGCAAGAAAGGAAAATGATCGAAGAGTCCGCTCGGTCCTCTCGGTGATATCGCCAACACTATTTTAAACACTATTTTAGACGATTCAAAAAGATTTTGAAGACAGACGACGGTTTGAGAGTCATCAGCTCAATCCGGCTGCTCCGCGCGCATGAGAAGGCTTGCTCATACGGGCTCCCTCCCTCTAAGGCAAGAGTTCCGCCCCGAATGGATAAATCCAGTATTAGTAAGTTGGAACGTGCAATTATTACCAAAGAAACTTGAAAACTTACTAAGTTTCTATTCAATTTCAAGGCCCCCCAAATGGATATCCATGGTGCTCAACACGCTTAAGACTTCTTCGTCGGCTATAAGGATAAATGGCACGCTATCGAACTTCTTCACACACCGCAGGGGCTTACGGCAGGGCGACCCGTTGTCCCCAATGTATGTTCATATTGGTGGCAGACTCTCTCAACAGATTCCTCCTACGGGCTAGGGATTTTATGCCGCAACATGTCTTCTTACTACCGGAAACAATTCAGTTTGCCAACGATACGATTATCATAGCGGAGGCACACCCTACCACCCTAAAGATAATACGACGGACGCTGAGGGTGTTTTCAGAACTATCGGGTCTCCAAATCAACCAGGCTAAGAGTTCTTTTGTGCCAATCGCAATACCGAATAACCTTACCCAGGTAATTCACAATATCCTATCCTCACCGCCATCTCAGTTACCGATCAAATACCTGGGATTGCCCCTGACAATTCAAAGGCCAAAGTGAATACACTATCAGCGATGTTAACGGCTGTGCAGGGCAAAATGGAGGGGTGGACGTCAAACTTCCTGTCTTACAGAGGTAGAGTCACCTTGGTCAAGGCGGTACTGACGGCCATGCCATTACATTACATGCAGGCCCTGAAATTACCAAAGGAGGTTATCAAACAGTTGGATAAAATGAGGAGGAGGTTTCTGTAGAAGGGCAACCAATCGTGCAAAGGCATTAATTGTCTGGTGAATTGGGAGAAGGTTTGCTCCTTAAAAGAGAATGGGAGTCTGGGGGTAATTGATCTTCGTTGCCAAAATGATTCGCTACTAACCAAATGGTTATGGCGAATTGAGGCGGAACCGACGGGATTATGGGCCTCCACGGTAAGAAGACTCTTAAATATATCCTCGGTGGCGGAAATTCAGCCAACTCCGGGCTCATCCTTCATCTTCAGAGACCTAGCTCTCTTGATCCTGTTTTTCACAGCATCGACATTCATCGACAACGGCATCAACTGGAGATGGACATCCTCAAAACTTTCTCTTGTGCGTCGTCTTACAAAGCAATCCAGCACAGGGGAGTACTTGAGGGAATTCCAATGTTATGGCAATTAAAGGTCCCGATGGAAGTCAAAATCTTTGCTTGGCTAATGTTGGCCGACAGGATTCTGACACAGGAGGTGCTCATCTACCGAGGTTGCACCATTCAGACGGGTTGTCACCTCTGCACGTCACAATCAGTCGAAACGCGAGACTATATTATGTGGGAGTGCACATACTCAGCTATGTTCTGGAGAGGGATTTGTGCGCACTACAACATTCGGGCATCGGGAGGAGCATACCTCCAGGCAACATGGTCGGACGGAAACGGCCTTCTCACTCGGGAGAACAGGATGCGAAGGGGCCAGCTATGGTCGGCGAGAATCTGGGCATTGTGGAGAGAGAAAAATAGGAGGCTATTCTCAAACAAGAGGCGACCGGTGTCTTTATTGATTAATGATACAACCATCGAGATATTACTGTGGTCCGCTAATGCTTAGATCTGTACCTTTTGTTATTAACTTCTGTGCATTGTTAGTGGCAATAGAGGCTAGCTAGACCTAGGTTTAACTATTTGTGCACCGGGGTTTCTTTCAAAACATGTAATTATCAACTTTTATTCTTAATATATCGTTGGAGGCAATCTTAGCCGCCAACCTTAAAAAAAAAAAAAAATTTCAAGGCCCCCTTCACTCCTCTTCGTCTTGTCTCAGTCGAGTCGATGACTCTGTCTAACGGATCCTCCGCTTGTTGTTCTGTCTATCCGTCTTGATTCTTCGGGTTCGACTGAGAGTGCTATGAATTCGTTCCACCCCGTAGTATCTAGTATAACTATATATAAATAAGGTACGCGTTGTTTTTGTTGTTACCGATGACGAGAATGCAAACAATTATCTCCTTTCTCCTCTCTTTCTTCATCTTCTTTCCATTTTTCTTCCTCCTCTCTAAGTGGTGATTGTCCTGGTCCGGTTGATTCAGTTTCTGGTCCAGTTTGATTCAGTGTCTTTTTGGCTGAGTGGTGACTGTCCTAATCCGGTTGATTCAGTTCATGGTCCAATTGATTCAGTGCCTCCTCTGCTGTGTATTCCTTTGGGCGACGTCGATTTTGGAAAGAAGAAGACGTCTCGTCCTCAAGGAAGGGTTCGACATGCAACTCGAAAAGTTACTCTTGTGTCTATATTCTCGGAGAAAAAAATTAGAAGGCCCACCTACTTGCTAATCGGGTGCGAATAGACCAATTCGCATTATCTGACTTCACGCATCTGTTATTTTCTGACATAGCAAATTAGATGATTTTACAAATAGCTCAATGTATAAATTTTCATGCATTCTTAACTACCTTATAAATATATGAATCAATGCAATCATTTACGCGTTTTGAACCAGAAAGAAAATTTCTTTGTTGAAGGTACTGGGATTTAGTTATCACATGTAAGAAAACTAATTGTATTACATCGAAAGTGTTTCAAAGTGCCTTTAGGTTAAATAAAATTAACGCAACTATAATTTTGAATTAAATTAAAACATAAAAAATTAATGGACTTTTGACACATTCTATCTGTATATAATATTTCACTTGCTAACAGAGTACATGAAAGATCATTTTTTTTTTCTATTTTTGCAATATTTCTTCGTCTACTTATTTCACTATTATCAAACATTAATAATCTAAAGTAATTTAGTCTACTTTCGCTTAACTTTACTTTATCTTATCAAAATGTAAATAATGAATTTATTTCTAATTCAAGTTCTGAGCTTTGTTATTAAAGATGTTTATCGATACGTGAATCCTCATCATATAATAAATATTAATGTAAGCTAAAAAAACAAGGATATAATTTATACCTGGCTGGCCAGATTATCCCCGAATAATTAATTATGGGCTCGATATTACAACTGGAAGTTCAAATTTTCACGTTATGGTAGCAATTTTGAGAAATTTCAAGTTCTTAATCAGCGTAATTCATTGTCCCACATTCACCACCATTTTTTATTTATTTTGGTAGTTGACAATTAAAATCTTCGATTTGTTTCAGTTGCTCACATTCGACTTTAAAAAAAATTACAATGCTCACAGTAAATTTTCCCTCAAGCTATTTTCTTGAACTTGCAAATTTAATTTTCATATATAATTAATTTTTTTGTAGTGAATATTGGATGGTTAAAGTACCAATTATCTCCGGACCCCGTATCTTTTATATTTACGAACAATATTCCATTTAAGGAATACTTTTTTTCTTGGCCTTCTTGCCATAAAGTTCTCCCAGTCTGATCTTTATCCCTTCCACTATAAATTTTGAAATATGATACAATGAAATCCTGCAGAGTGGCATGACTAAGAACCCATGAGCGATGTAAATTCGTGTTGTGTTGTGCCGTACTAGTTTGTCGTGATTTGATGTGTCATGATCAAATTAAGTTTTCATATGCTGTGAAAGGTCTTGATCAAATTAGAAATTATCACAGTATATTAGTCATGTCGTGATCAAACGTGATGTGGTTGATCATGTTTGGTCATGTACAATTTTGTTTAGCCAATTTTCTTTTTCAAATTCTAAGTTAGATTAAGTAAGAAAAAATCAGAAAAAATAATAAATAATTGTAAAATAAAGAAATAATATTGTAAAAAATGTATTTTTGAGAATTTGAACTGTTATTTGAGATAAATAATAATATAAATTTATATTATTTTGATTCATGTAGTCATGTTTGATCATGTGTGACTAAACTAACACACAAATGATTACTTTGCATGACACGCAAGTCATGTCATTGATCATGCATACCGCAATGTATTGTTACTTGGTACTTTGAGTGAATAGTTTTTTTTTAATCCATTTAAAAGTAATAATACAATTTTATTCTCTACAAAGCTTAAAATAGATAAAAAAAAAATCTTCAGATTTTATGAACGTTTACTGACGAAATCCATAAATTCAAAAGGTGAGAATCCAGCAATCATTGGTTAATTTGGTAATTCTAGCATTCATTAAGAATGAATTTTTAATTTTGAAATTTGATATTTGAAATATGCTCTATATTATATGTATGATATATCTGGCAAAAATGATGAAATTTATTGTAAGTCCTATTTATGAAATAACTTAAAATTTATATTTTATATTATTTTATATAATTGTATGAAATTTGATGTATAACATAACCCTAATAATTTGTTCAACATTTTTTAAACATATAATTTGAATAAAAAAATATTTGTCAAAATTATCAAGTAATTTGTATTCCAACTTAAAATGCGGGAGAAATGTTGTGACTACTTGCTGATGTTTGTCCTGTGACCCGAACAAGTGGTTCTGGACGAGTGCAAGTGCTCGTCGATCTTTTCATTTGCTAGGCAACTAATTAGTGCTTGTCTTTTCCAATTCCCAACTCCAATCCTCCACTAGAAATTGCTGTAACTACTTCAAATCAAATCAATGCATAGTTCATAGCTCAAAATCCGTTGAATATTGAATATATCTTTGGAAAAATGTGTTTTTTTTTTTTTTTTTTTTTTTGAGGGAAAGGTCCGTAGGCATTTAGTTAACTGTAAAGAACATGTATTGCAGTGTCGGAGTCCCATGAGGTCAGGGAAAGGGATCCGAATGTGCTGAAATTCGAGGGTAATACTGTTCACCCTGAAATCCTTGCAATCCGAATCCAGCCGTTGAACTGTTCCGAGATGCGTGTAAGGAAAAACCAGCTGTTTCGAGATGCGTTCTCGAAAAAAATTCGATGGATGGATTTCGGATTGCAGGGATTTCAGGGTGAACAGTACTGACCTCGGAATTTCAGCTGATTTATTTTCCAGGGAAAGATACTAGCTTGTATATTCTGCTCCAGAAAAAAAAATTCGGAATATTCTCCTTTTATCATTTTTATTTACAGAAAACATTAGATAAATATGCTTGTATTTAAAATAATTATACAATTACGTCTTATTCTGAAAATTTTCCTCCATCCTGATCGATTGTAATCAAAAGCACTGTGCATGAATTTACATTTGTGTCATCTATAAAACTAATATTGTCATATCTATACTATACAGATTACAAATTTAGAAGACACAAGTCATACAATGATGTTATACTTGTTTGGATAATAATTGTATAATAATTGTATTAAAAAATAATGTTGTACTTGTTTGGATTACAAATTTACAAATAATGTTACAAAAACTATTCTTTGGATAATAATTGTATTAAAAAAAAAACACTTTTAGGGCAGTATATATATACTTGTTTTCTTCGTTTATTTTGGTTTGACTTTTGTCTTTTGTGAGTGTTATTTAAGACTTCAAACTTAAATAAGATAGATAAAGCAATATTGTGTTTCACTGATATGACAACGGTATTGCATAATTAATACCATGCATTTTGCTCTATTTGAAATTTTGAATATAGCAACTGCATGTACAAGTTAGTCGAACAATAAAATTTCCTCACAGTGACACAGTATATATACCCTATCGATATAAACAATATAATTTATATGTCATATGCACGTGCACGGTGCCACCTTCCCTTCCCATGTTTGTGAGTGTGAGATTCCTACTAGATTTAAAAAAAAAAAAACTGTTAGCTTTACCTAACATACAGATTCGGTAAGAACGAAAGTAGTTGGGTGGTTTGGTCATCATAGAACACAAAATATTCAATTGTATGATCCACCTAAACCCCAAAAAGTACGGGGGAGAATTTTATGTTCTCTTTTCTTCTTCTTCTTTTTTTTCATTTTTTTTTAAAGAATCATAATTTATTTAGCTTCTTGTTGTAAATCATATTTAATATGATTTATGTGGATGCTCAATTCATTGCCCCACTTCTTCCACTACTCCACTACTCCATTACTCCACTACTCCACTACTATGGATATTCATTTTCTTCTTTATTATTGTAACATCACTTTCTAGCCTATAAATAGAGGATTTGTAAAAGCAAGAATGTACATACAATTAGAAGAGAATAAAATTCTGCTATTGCTCTCTATCTCTCTTGTCATTTACTTTACTTTTGTTACAACTTCATTTTAATTTTACAACACGTTATCAGCACGAATTGCTCGGAAGAAGTTGCAAAGTTATTCTGTAAGTAATTTATATGATTGATTATTATATCTTTCATTAATTTAAATTTCATTTGAATTTTTTTTATTATGTTTGTTTTAGTTTATAAGAAGCATTCCTTGAAGTGAATGATGGAATAATAACCTGAAGTTATTATCAAAACTAATTCTTTATCAAGAACCTGAAGTTCGTATTACTCGAATATAATAATAAGAATAATAACATGAAGTTGTTATTATAATTGTTTAGAACCTGAAGTTCTATTTGAAATTTTAATATAAAATTAATATAATAACCAGCAGTTATTATAGGCTACTGGATGAATAATAACCTGAAGTTATTCCCAATTAAAACCTGAAGTTTTATTAGAAATTTTCATATAAAATCAATATAATAACTAGAAGTTATTATAGGTCATTGGATGAAAATATAACCCGAAGTTATTTCAAATTAAATTTTACATAGCGCAGTCAAGCAATTTAATAACCAGAAGTTATTAAATAAGTATTTTATTATAACTTGAAGTTATATAATATTAACCTGAAGTTATTAATACATTTAAATTTATTTATTTATTTATTTATGCAATTTACATATTCTTTTATTTATATTTATTCATCTCCCTTTTCACAACCTGAAGTTATGATATTAATAACCTGAAGTTATGGCATTAATAACCTGAAGTTATGGCATTAATAACCTGAAGTTATGGCGTTAATAACCTGAACTTATGATATTAATAATCTGAAATTATTAATACGTATCTATTTTGTAGTACATATGACAAATCTTATAAAGTTTGAATTTATCTCCTTTTTCATTTATCATAACTCGAAGTTATGGTATTAGTAACCTGAAGTTGTATTTTGTTATAAATACGTATTAATGAAAAATGAGAAAGGAAAACATCCTGAAGATGTTTGTTACAGATGTGGGATGACAAATCATTGATTGCAAATGAATTGCCTGATGCATTTACAGATACAAATAGAGTTACTAAATCGCATATTCCAGCTATAAACGCACCTGCTCGAATTGACATTACAAAAATATCTAATAAATCTAATATGCGTAGAAAACGTGGAAGACCACTTGGTTTTAAGGATATAAATCCACGTAAAAGGAAAGAGCAGAATAAAGCAGTTGGTCCAACCCCAGAAGAGGTTGATGGTAAAACTCCTGAAGAAGTCAATAAAATCCTAGAAGAGGTTGATAGTAGAACTCCTGAAGAAGTTGATAAAATCCCATAAGAGATTAATGGTAAAACTTCTGAAGAAGTTGATAAAACTCTAGAAGAGGTTGATGAAGTTCCAGAAGAAACTCAGGTACCTAATGATTATGAGATCTCAATAAACTATGTATATAATGGTACAATATGGAATCGAAATGAAACATGTGCTGATGAAATTTTTGCATATGCTATAGCAATTGATGTGCTAAATGAGGAAGATTATGTGCCAAAAACTCCTGAAGAGTGTATGCACAGAAATGATTGGCCAAAATGGAAAGATGCCCTGAAGGCTGAATTAGATTCGCTTGAAAAGGGCAATGTTTTTGGACCTGTAGTCTTAACCCCTAAAGATGTTAACCCTGTAGGTTACAAATGGGTATTTGCAATAAAAAGGAATGAGAAAAATGAGATTGTGAGATATAAAGCAAGGCTAGTGGCACAAGGCTTTACACAAATACCTGGAGTCGATTATGAAGAGACGTATTCACCTGTAGTGGATGCGATAACTCTCAGGTTTCTAATAAGTCTCACAGTTACAGAAAATCTAAAAATGCAACTTATGAATGTCGTAACAGCATATTTATATGGTTCACTTGATAGTGACATATACATGAAAATCCCCGAAGGATTGAAAATGCCTGAAGCATATAAATCAATACCTAGAGAAATGTACTCTATAAAATTAAGAAGATCTTTATACGGACTAAAACAATCAGGCCGAATGTGGTACAATCGACTGAGTGAGTACCTTTTAAAAGAAGGATATAAAAATAATATAATCAGTCCGTGTGTTTTCATTAAAAGATCAAATCTAGGTTTTACAATCATTGCAGTGTATGTTGATGATTTGAACATTATTGGATCTTGATACCTCGCATATTTAGTCTATTTTAGGCCTGTTTTAGTACCAGATTCGTGCCCTAATTCACCAGAATCATGTGCATTTCATCGATATATCTTTAGAATTTGGTACTGCTGAGTGTTTGTTTGTTTTCTGCTGGCTTGGAGCAAAACACACGAAGAAACGACGATTTGGGATGATCTGGTACGGCCCTTACCAGGTTTGGTACGGGTCTTACCGGACTTAGCCGATTTCAGCTCATCACGCCTGGTACGGCCAGGCCGTACCACTTTGGTACGGGCCGTACCTAAAGGCGGCCTGACAGATTCAAATCTTGGCAGAGGCTATTTAAAGCGGGGAACTCTCCAATTTCGACATCGATTCCATTCCAGATCTAATTGAGAGCACAGTAAGAGAGAGAAAGAGAGCTAAGGAGCTTGGAGCAAGAAGGAAGGAAGAGGAAAGAGGCGAAACTCGACGGATCAAGCTTCCTCCTCTCGATCCCTTCGATCCATGGCTTTCTCTATCCCTTTTATTGTATTTTTAGATCAGATCATGTGCTGTGAGTAGTTATTTCAGTTTCTAGGGTTTAGAGATGGATTCTTGATTTGCTTTGACTTTCCTTGACTTGTATCTTGTATGAACTCTTTTGATTGATTGATTGTGATTTTCTTTGCCATCTCTTGCTTTGATTGCTGTGATTGTGTATGATGAACCTCTAGGTCTAGATCGAACCTATCAAGGTCATGTGATCATCTCAATCTCTCAACCAAATCAATTGTTTAGGGTAGACTTGTTCGAATTGAAGCCGAGAGGTTGAATTCTCCTCTAATCGACAAATTAGAGGGTGCCTTAGGTCTCCAGTCAACCAGCTAGGGTAGATCTGTACCAACACATGAGAATTGAGGTGTAGAAATCCCTAAAAGGCAATCAATTGCATTCCAACCTAGATCTTGATCCAACACACGACGGTTGAGGCTTAGGAACCTTAGGTATGGTCAATTGAACCTTTCTAAAGAGTTTAGCACGAGGTACCAGCAAGGAATGCATCAACTCGAACTGGTAAGCTCTGTTCTGGCAAGCCAGTACGGGTCTTACCAGAGTGGTGCGGCCTTGCCTTACCAAGTGGAGTACGGCCTAGCCGTACCAACTTGGTACGGGCCGTACCACTAGAGGCAGATCACAGATGAAATCTGAAACCCTGGAAACGCCTTTTATCCATAATCAAAACACAGTTTACATTTCTTCTAGCATTTTATTACATCTGTTTGCATTGATCTTTTAGGAACTTAAATACCAAACCAAATCTTTCTCACTTCTAGTTTTTAATTGAGTTTGGTAGATTCTAACCTAGTAATTGCCTGTCCCTGTGGATCGATACCCGATTATACTACTCGATAGGGGTTGTGCACTTGCAACCCTTACTCGTGAAGTGTAAACGCGGTTTTAAAAGGTACGCCCTCAAGCGTACCGAAACTTGCGTTGCGCTTTCGCGCGAACAGATCTCCTGAAGAGATTGAGAATACTGCAAAATTGTTGAGAAATGAGTTTGAAATGAAAGACCTTGGTGTAACTAAATTTTGTCTCGGCCTGCAGATCGAGCATCTAAATAATGAAATATTTATCCATCAATCAAATTATATTGAAAAAGTACTAAAGAGATTCAATATGGATAAAGCTCATCCTTTGAGCACACCAATGGTCGTACGATCGTTAAATGCAGAAAATGATCCTTTTCGCCCACAAGAAAATAATGAAAAAGTGGTTGGTCCTGAAGTACCATACTTAAGTGCAATCGGGGCATTATTATATCTTGCAAATAATACAAGACCCGATATCGCATTTGCAGTAAATGTGTTAGCAAGATATAGTTCCAAACCAACCAGAAGACATTGGAATGGAATTAAACACATATTTTGATATCTCTGCGGAACTAGAGATATGGGGTTATATTATCAAAAAGATACAAAATCTAAATTAATTGGATATGCAGATGCGGGATATTTGTCGGATCCACATAAAGCACGATCCCAAACGGGATATGTATTCACTTATTGTGGAGCTGCAATTTCATGGCGATCAACAAAACAAACTCTTACGGCAACATCATCAAATTATGCCGAGCTAATCGCCTTATACGAGGCACGTCGAGAATGCGTTTGGTTACGGTCAATGATTCAAAATATTCAAGAAGAATGCGGGCTTGAAAACATCAAGGAAAACCCTACTCCACTGCATGAAGATAATGCAGCATGCATTGCACAAATCAAAGAAGGATATATCAAAGGAGACCGGACTAAACATATTGCGCCAAAATTCTTTTCAACACATGACCTACAAAAGGAAGGCGTAATCAATGTTTGCCAAGTCCGATCAATCGATAATTTGGAAGACCTATTCACAAAATCTTTGCCGACAAAGGTTTTTGAACAACTCAGAAAGAAGATAGGTCTACACCGATTGAAGAATATTCAATGATATCTAAATAAGGGGAAGCGTTATACGCACTGTACTCTTTTTCCCTTAATCAAGTTTTTATCCCAATGGGTTTTTCTTGATAAGGTTTTTAATGAGGCAGTGCACGGTCCGGAAGTATCGTGTTAATATTGATCCTGAAGTATCATATTAATAGCGTATAATGAAAGATGAACATCCAAGGGGAAGTGTTGTAAATCATATTTAATATGATTTATGTGGATGTTCAATTCATTGCCCCACTTCTTCCACTACTCCACTACTATGGATATTCATTTTCTTCTTTATTATTGTAACATCTCTTTCTAGCCTATAAATAGAGGATTTGTAAAAGCAAGAATGTACATACAATTAGAAGAGAATAAAATTCTGCTATTGCTCTCTATCTCTCTTGTCATTTACTTTACTTTTGTTGCAACTTCATTTTAATTTTACAACACTTCTCTCGTTTTCATTTTTTCCTTCAATTATTATATAATTATTTTCTTATTTGAGTAGAAATAGAGTGCTCTTAATTAGCTTACTAAGTTCTTTGGTGAATTTAACTTCAAAATCTATCGCAATGACTTCAAACACCGAATATAAATTGTTGAAACCGATCTACTTCACGAGTAATGCGTTTACATGTTAAATTTATGAATTTTTGACTTAATTTAATATAAAGTCAAGCATTAAAAAAACTTAATAGTTACTTTTAATGAGTTCATTTTAATTTCATTATTTTTTTATCATTTGACTTTATACTAAATTAATTTATAAATTTATAAATTTGACATGTAAACACATCACTCATGACACGAGTAGATCGATTTCAACGGATTGGATTTGTCATTTGAAGTCATTTCTATAGGTTCTGAAATTAAGCTGACAACGGATTTGGTGAGCTTAATTAAGCTACCCTAGTTCTAATCTTCTTATTTAGTAAAACATTATAGATTATAGATTGATATCTGATTAAAGGGCTTGAATAGTCTTCAAGACTTTTTTTTTTTAAGTAGTAGTTTTTATCCACTAAATTTCATTCAACCAAATTAAAAAAGTACAAGACAAAAAAAAATTGAAGAAAAAGAAAAAAAAAAGATACAAATGTACATCACATCCATGAATAAAACAAGGGTTTCTGAATGCATTTATAAACAAGGGTTGAGATCCATTAAAATGATTGAAAATAACAATTTTGACAGTATTTTATAAATTAAGCTAAAAAAATTCTAGTATATGTAGAAATACATTCCGAATATGACATTTACCAGGCCCAATCCTCAGTTTTGCCGATTGAATCATAATAATGAATGAGCTATTCCGGACAGAAAAATGATGAAATATATGAGTCAAACAACTATCGTATTAAATTATGAACTCTAGTATTTATTTCAGATATATAAAGGATGCTACCTTTTTTGTATTTTGATTAATTATGAGATAGCATATATTCTACTTGTGTGCTCATGTGTGTTAGCATGCCAAGAATAGATGCGCTTGTAAGTCTACAAAACCTCTGGTGCCAGTGCAGGATGGGTCCAGAGCATGGTCCATGTCAACCCAACACTGGCGATGCAAACAATAACTATTTATTTATTTATTTATTCTCATTTTACAATCATACATTTTATTTCTAGGAACAAATATGGACAATATATCATTGAACAATTATCTAACACTATTTATAAACTTTGAGACCTACCTTTTACCGCCATGCTACATTTTTTAACCCATCATACCAGGGTTTTAAAAAAAAGGAAAGTTTTATTTTTTTGGTTAATTAATTTGATGGCGCCCCCTCAAAAAGGCTTGGTGAAGTTTCACTTGACGCTAGTCATGCAGCCACTGTTAAATAATTACATGTTCCATAGACAATATAGGAAGGGTTTATTTATCAGTTTCTCCATCCATAATTACATCAATTATTTTAATTATAGAGGTGTTGCTAACAGTCCCAATTTGTCAAATTGGGGCTAGATCCCTGTTTCTTGCTAAAAATAAAACAGTCTCCCAATTTAAATACCCCAAATCGAACTTCCTACTAATGTCTGGTAAATATAGAAATCAAATAAATTTCTGCATCCCAAATTTCGTAACACATCCTGATCAATATATCAAATAGCAGCATAGATTTTTTTTTTTTACTTGTAATATTAATTAGTTATTTAACAATTTGTAAGAACAGTTACTTCAATTATTAGGCTTCAAAATTAATAAAAAAATCCAGCATAGTGTTTGAAATATTTTGATAGACGATAACCCCTTCTGTCAGACTTGATTGAACTCGCAGTTAGTCTTAACACAACAAACAAGCAAATGAGCGAGCAAGTGACCCCCAGTTTATACATACAAAACCCTATAAAACAAGAAAATTACGACAGATAACCAAGCCATAATTTCATATAATTGATAGCCTCTCGTATATCAAAAGGCGTAACCAAGTACAAGCAAGATAAATACAAAATAAATATGTATGCAAAATGCATATGTCATCTCAATCCTACTGCATGATCAGAGAAGAAAATTAGTTACACCGGTACCAATTACGTCACGTAATATTATGTCACGTCAAGTTACGTCATGTGTGTCGATCACGTGACGTGATTCGCATGTTGCATGAGTCGTGACATTACCATTTGCGTGATTGTCTTCCATCCTTAGTCACATCACGCCACACAAATTGACTTGATCACGTCACGTCACGTGACCCGTTATGTGACCATTTTCTTTAATATTATTTCTTAATTATACTTTATTTTTTAACAGTTTCTTATTTTTGATACATTTTGTTATTATTTACTTTGAACTAACTTAAACTTCAAAACAATAATTAAACGTGATCTATTCGTGTGACGTGACTGTCCTCCATGTATTATTTTAGTCACATCATGTGTATCGATCACATGACGTGACTCACGTGTTGCGTGAGTCGTGATGTGAAATTTGAAAATAATAATTAAATGTGATCAGTCACGTCACGTGAGGTTACGACATGATCACACATGACGTGTCTATTTGTGTGACGTGACTAGCCTCCGCCATTTCAGTCACATAACGTTACATAAAAATAAATTTTGATCAAGTAACATAACCAAATCACATCTTATAGTCATATCATGTCACGTCAATCCGAGGTTAGCGGAGCTTTGAGCAACCGCAACCCCTCAAACTTGTAACCGTACCATTTAAGGCTAAGAGACTTTGACTTTTCAGCTACCTTAAATCAGGCCCGGCCCTTCCTCAGGTTACCCAGGGTGATGGCCCCGGGCCCCAAAATCCAAGAGGGCCGAAAAAAAAAAAAATTGGTCTGCTGTTTCTAAACTTCTATCGCCTCCACTGTGAAACGAAATCTTAGCTCCTCCGCCGATCATGTTCTGCGACTGCGATTGCGAGGGGGAGGCAGCGTCTGGTTAGGACGAGGCCGACGCGGCGTCTACTGCTCTGCACTGCCTGTGAGTGCGATTTTCTCCTCATCCAGTCTCTCTCCCGCGCACGCACAACGCCTCGCCTCCACTCTCTCTCCAGCCGTCCAGCACCTCCAGCCTTGATCTCTGTCTCCGACTCCCAAGCTCTTGTTGCTCTCCAGCACCTCATCCTGTATGCTTTTGCTCCCTTTTCTCTCTCTCGTTGTCTCTGATTTTGTAAATATTGCATGATTTATCTTGTAATTTTACTTTTAACCATCAATTAAAGTTCATTTTCCCCATTTCATACCATCAATTAAAGTCTACTCTCTCGTAGACAGTAGCATACCTGCTGATACATTTCAAACCAACAATTTTGTACCATTTTTTCTGAATTTTCAGTAGCTTTACCAAATACATTAAAATGGTACAAATTGGATATGCAATTTCATACCAACAATTTTGTACTATTTACTTCAATACTGAAATTATTTTTCCATATTCACAGATGCAAATTGAAGAGGAATATTAAGCACTAAAGCACTCAATCATTTTCCCAATTTCATTTTCCCATATTCAAGCACTCAAGCCGAAGCCTCTCAATCTCCATCTGGTAATTTTAACTTAGCCTCTGGCAGATTTAGAAATGTAATATTGATGTTGTCTGAGTTGCTTTGTCTCTCAATTTTTTTGTACCAGTTGCATTTCACATGCACTGTTACTCACTTTGTACCAAATTTATGTTGAAATTAAGAAAAGAGTTGCTTTGCATGACTTATTATACAGAAAGGGAATCAGAGAATAGAGTGGATTTTGGTTTATTGTTTTAAGCCAATACTTTTTTTCTAATTATGTTATGACCGGCAACATATCACTAAAGCTTGAAAGGGAATGACCACAATTTTTTTTTTTTTTTGCTTTTTGTCCATGATTCCACCAAGGAACATGTCATAATATTGTTTTAAAATTGTCTTGTGTACATTATGTCTATTATTTTTTGGACACACACATAGTCAATAAAGGCAAGTTGCCATGTAAACAATTACACAGTAATCCATTTTGTGCCTTCTATCTGGACTTAATTACTCAAGCCGAAGCCTCTCGGTCTCCATCTGGTAATTTTAACTTAGCCTCTGTCAATTATTTTTTCTTTTTACAGCGAAGATCAAATTTGGGTAACTCATAGTTGGATCTAAGTCAGCGTTGCCTAAGTCAGCGTTGCCTATGTGCCTCGTTAATTTTGTTGATAAATGGTAACAACGTTTTTCAAATCATGTATTATAAATGTTCCACAGCGAACAAAACAGAGAATAAAAATGGCCTTGTGTGAACATTTAAATTATATATTATTTAACTATCAAATGTTACGTAATTCGAGCATTGTATAGTCCACATCGAAGATTCTAAAACACAGACCTTCAGAGTCATCTTATTAATGGCAAAATATTCGACAAATATCGTCATTTCACAGTTGCATAACATCTGTAGCATCCAGTTCATATCTAAAACATTTATATTAATTTAATTCTCAAAATTTTAAAATAACTATTCAATGTCCACGGCATAAGAAAAAAATTACTATAACACATTTAATTCTTTTACACTGATTTAAAATTTCCAATATATAGTAACTTACAGAAAATGGACAGAATCAGTAAAAAAAATTATAAGGTTGTGCGGTCGGAAGGTTATGATGCCTTATTATATTTAGGTTGCTGACTTTTATGTTCTTCGTTAAAAGTTTGTACTTATTTTGATAACTTATAATAAGTAATGTCAAAGGTTTTGATGATAAAATGATAGGAAGATCCTCCCAGATTTTTATTAATATCCAACATTAAATATAAATTATTAATATCCGAGATTTTTAGTATAATTTAATTTTTGTTAGTTTATTTTAATTTATTTTATTATAATTTAGCATACTTAGCATAATTTAGTTTATTTGAGTATAATTTAGCATAATTTAGTTTATTTTAGTATAATTTAACATAAAAAAGATCTAAAAAATATATAAATACTACCATAAAAATACCATAATCTAATCCACACATAAAAATACCAAACATACTATACCAAATATAAATACTACAAAACAATCTAACTAAAACTACCATAAAAAACTATGGTCAGCGGCGACGACCACTAGAGGGGGACCATCGCGATGCTGGCACTCCCCTGTTAGCTCTGTCGGGTAGTCCCTCCCATACTCCCTGATTAGGTAGTCCCTGCCAGACTCCCTGATCAGGTGTAACGACATCAGGCTCGGCCTCTCTGCTCATCCGTACTACGGTATCTCAGACATTCTCATCCTCACCCTTAGTGACTGGCAGGGGTGTAGAGAAGATGAACTCTGCCAACTCAGTCATAGTCAGGCTGAGTCTGTGACCCGCTACCACTGACATCTCTATCGTGTAGCCTCTCTGTAGCATATCGTCGTCGTCCTAGTGACTGAACGGTGAAAGACTATCAATATCATCCAGACTGGAAGATAGCCCCTCCTCTTCCATAGGCTCAAACTCCGGAGCCTCCTACTGCGCTGGTGGTGGCAGCATGTACTGCAAACCCCGTAATCATACAAATAAAAAAAATATGACATACCGGAGATTACATTGGACGTCCCTGCTCGTCATAGTAGGCATGCCAACCAGTCATGGACAATACCCAACGATGGTAGTCCTACTGTGGTTGCGCCGGGGGGGGGGGGGGAGATGGTATCTGAGAACCTCTAACGGACGGCTCATCATGCTCGTACAAATCTACCGACCGCCATTAGATATTCTCTCCGGCGTCTAGCAACATATTGATGATTTGCCCCTTATGCCCGACATCCTCAATGAGTACGCATGCTCTTTCATTTTCATGCACCCGATAGCTCTCCAACCTCTTATTCCCAACATCTTGATGCCATTAGCGACTTATGGTCAAAACTAATAGCTGCCAAAAAAATAATTTATTTGGTCAAAATTATAAACCAATCAGTTATTACAAACTTATGGTTTTAGGTACAATACCGCGCGAGCCCAACGATGATCGTTGGGGGTGTAACCCTCTGTGTCATCCTCTATCCGATCGCGGAGGTAGGCACCGTAGTTGCCCTGCAAATAAACTGATACCATGCCAACCCGTAAGAACCAAGACTGATATCTCAATCTATGATGTCCCTGGGTCTGTGTAACCTCATCTGGCATCTGCCATGTCTCCTCTAATCCCGGATGCTCTGCCCTCTGATAATGCTCAGCCCATAACTGACTCCAATCTCTGCCCGGTGCTGTGTGCTTAGTCCTGTAAGGAACATGTTAGTTGCAATACAAATGTAACAAGTAATATGGTGATATTAAATAATATATGACTTACTGGTGTAGCCTCTTTATCTCAGACCTCGGCAAATCCGGATCTACGGGAATTAATGGCACCTCCCCGAACTGACGGAGTACCCGATTTGGATAGTGATGCTCTACTATCCAGAAGTAGACTAGCGGTCCCTTGTACCACCAGCTATCCCGCTGAACCAGTGTAACCTCTGACAATCTCTAACTATCGTACAATGCATCGTACGGAGTCCAGACAGCCTAATACCTAAGGGACGACCGTGACTCTGATCAATGTAGTTGTGAGTACCGTGCCATTTCTTGTCGTATGCAGGGCATCCATGAATATCTGGTTGTCCTCAATCCGGTTCGGGCTCATTCGGTCTAGGACGGCCCACCAGTAGCCGTGACCATGACCAATGCTGCAGCAATAAAACTGGCCCATACATTTGCTTCGCCTCCTTCTACATTTTCAAGAATGTTAGCTGTCAAGGTCTTTAGCTTGATTGAGAAAAAAAATTAAATAAGAAAAGAGCTAGAGACTTACCTTACAAGCATGACAAAGGCTATAGTACATGTAGGCTAGGACAGGCCCACCCTAGTTGTACCTCGACGGGCTGTCAAGGTCCTCCAGCAGCGGCAGATACATCATCGGGACGGCATCACCACTGGAATCAGCAAACATGACAGAACTAAAGAGGTCCATCACGTACCCCGTGTATATCTGCAATGCAAAGTAGATAATAAAAATCTAATAAATTGTTGTTCGAAATATCAACATTTAATAGAAAGAGTTTACAAGTATTACTGCTGAATCTCCTCGGGGGTGGAATCTACAGTCAGACCGGCGCTGAAGTGCTGTCGTAACTTGGTCATCTGCATATGGTAATTAGATGTCCCACCACTTCCCCGTAACTCGCTTAGATCAGCTCCCAATAACCGCTCGATGTACTCAGAAAAATGAGTACCGTTAGATACACCACCGACATCCTGAAGTGTCACCGTCATCTCTCCAAATGGTAAGTGAAAAGTATGGATCTCGGGACGCCGTCGCTCCACTAATCCTGCAATGAGAGATGCGTTGATGATGCCACTCACACTCTGCATAGTAGCAATATTGTATTACCCCAGGTTGATGAGATACGGGTCCATCAACTCGTAGTACTGCATATGAATGCGCCAAAGGTTGATATCCAAAATCGTCGTGTCCTGCGTTTGAAAAGGAATCCACAGTATATTATAGAGTTAACACACTCAAATTTAAACTTTAAAATTAAAGCAAAAAAGTAAAGTACCTCGCGAGAAGCTAGTGAGACTCGGTGATCGCAATGTGGCATTCATAAAAGATGACTGAAATGCTCCGTGCTATCAATGGCGATAGCACGGAAACATTTGGTCGTCTCCACTGACAGCTGCTTCTTTCGATTCCTTATATCTGGAAACATCTGGTAAGTATTTTTCTTGTGAAAATAGAAATTTTCGTTGAATCGATCTTTTTGGTTTAAATTTGTATTGAAATGAGCCAAATGTCAACTATCCAACTGCATAATTTTATATGTTATTTGAAAATAACTGCAAGTTTGAGAAGTGATTCAGTTTTGAAATCTTCTAGAAGCTGTCACTCTGAAAGTACAGCCAGTTGAAGTACAGGAAATACAGGTAGTTTGGCAATTGTGAAGTTGCAAACGGTTAGCAACAAACTTGGTTGTTAGAATTTTGAATTACGTATTATATATTATTTGTCATTGAAAATACAGTATTGAGTATAAAATTTTACAGTATTCGCACAAGTTAAATGACAGTTAATTTGGGTAAAAACTGAATACAACTCGTTAGGTACAACTAGTTGCTTCCTAATATTTTATATTTAATGTTGGATATTAATAAAAATGTCGGGAAGATCCTTGATTTGCATCTAAAAGTTATATTGGAGTTCCGAGTGTATGAAAGGCCTTAAGAGGCTTTGCTTATAACGGCCCATCAGCAAGCAGGTAATGCTAAGCACGTGTAAAAGTCGCTGGTGAAGGATAACAGAAGTTTTATTGTTAAAATTGAGAACCTTTAGTCCACGTCCTAAAAATTTTACGCATTTGCATCATGACAATTAAATAAAGTATATACAGGGGGTAGATTGACACATCACTCCAGACCAGGTGTCTCCAGTGAATTAACCAACAGTTTATTGCAATGGTTATTCGGAGGGTACAGATAAAATTATTATCGCTGTCTGAGATTAAATCAAATACGATTGCTGAATGTTGATCCATATAACAGTACAGTCCTTCACAAAGTAGTTTATGACATCAAATTTAATAATACAATGAACCATCCTCTATATAGTTGTATTGATCAAAAAGAGCATTTCAACTTGTATCTTTCTTCAAGGAAGAAAATTACGGTATTCTAATAAAAAGATGTGTGGCCGCACGCCCCCCCCCCCCAAGACAGACCGACCCAAACACACACACACTGAAGGCATAGATTCTGTTAAGAATGTTAATGGTAAATGAAAACAGAAAATGGTGACATATACAACTTTGTGAGATCATGAAGCACAGTAATGATCCTATGGAAGAGCGAAAAGAATAAAAAGAAAACTGAAAACTACCTACATGTTAAATATGTTCTCAGATCAGTTTAGCCCGCCTTCAGGGGGCTGCACATTGGCTGCCACACCAGCTTGCCGCCTCTGCCGTTCGCGCAGGTACAAAACAGTTATGAGGCAAGCTAAAAGGGTCAAGATGGTTGCATTTCCTTCATCCATCAGAATACCCTCTACCCACTCCTGTATTCTCGGATATGTATCTGGGAGTACATCAATGAAACTTACCTGACACATTAAAAAGAAAAAACTAATAATGAGAACTATCCTACCAGGAATAAAAAATATAATTTATGGTAGTAACTAAAGGACATGACAAGAAATTTAAGAAATTATGATTAAGAATTAGCCTCCCGGAACTAAAGTACTTGCCAATCATACATACTCGTTTCGCAAATTGAAATTATGAAACATAATATTTTATGTTAAATACAACAGCTATCAGTTTTCAATTAAATTAACACTATTTGAGCTATGTGAAAATTGCAACAACAAGACTAGTAGAGCTAAAACTACCAAAGCCTCAAATCCTGGTGGTGCTGTCAGTTGCTAACCTAGACAGCAAGGTGCACCACATTGCCACCTGCCCAAGTTTAGACCTAGCCAGCTGGTCAGAGGGTTAGGTTTAGGTAACATTTTCTACTTTAGGTTGCATCCCTTGACCAAACTCCCAAATAGGCTAATATCTTTAGTTCTTCCGTATTTACAAAAGAAGAAAACATTGTTCACATGTGACACCTGTAAGTTTGACATACAGACTATCAAAACCGTACAAACAATATATCAGATACTTAATGACCTGATTGATTTCCAGGTTTTAGGGTCAGTATCTCTTGACCCTATTGGCAGATCATGTCAGATCTAGCCCATTATGGTGTTAAATCATAATAATAACAACAACAACAACAACATAATTTGTTATTAATAATTATAATAATAAACAATAATAGCAATAATAATAACAACAATAATAGTAACAGTAATACTAGTAATAATAATTATTCCATAGACCTGACCAATTGCTGTCCCAAGAGGATACTGAAAATAAGTCTCACCACAAAAGTTCCTGCATAGTTTTTCCTGACCCAAAGGCTGAAGAGGGCGAGCGTAACGGGCAGCTTGGCAGCAGAATCCACATCAAGGGCCTGGTCATAATATCGCTTGGCAAGATGGAGATCCAATGGAAGGCCTTGGCCGTGCTCATGCATATACCCCAGGTTGAACATAGCCTGAGCATTTGATTGTGACTGTGCATGTAAATAAGCTTCCGCTGCACGGTCATAGTCTCTTTCTATACCCTGTTGATATGAGATTACAAAATTGAGAGAGACGAGAGATTTAGCACAGGTACCATCATGGTAAGCCAAGTCATCACAACATCTTTCTAAAGGCTGACACCAATCAGGATCTCAGCACCAATACAGGATAAAGAGCACTTATGGTTTTATTTATTATTAAGTAAATGACCTCCATCCACTATTTATATATAATCTAACATTGTGTACGGACTACACAATTTCTAATCAACAATACCAACAAAAAAAAAAATTATGTGTAGTTTCTAATAAAATATATTGTTATACTTTTCGATTGCAGTATTTTCTTTAGAAATGCTCACAGTTTTGGCTATACTTCATGACATAAAGATGCCACCAACTTAAGTGTCCCATGGATTGGGCCTTTTTTTTTACGTAGGAGATGAAATTCATGGATTGGGCGTTTAAATCTAACTGCTAGAATAGCAAGGAAAAAGAACTTGCTCTGCCATAATAATATGCATCTCCAATAAGCAATGCTGCATGTTCATTGCCTTGCTCAGAAGCCCGCCACCAGAGAGAGTGAGCACGGAGGTGGCGTTCTGTGTCAGTGCAAAATCCTCCGGACTCCCCCATGCACATGCTCTGTTCTCCATACCTGTAATGCTCACAAATTTATTATTGAATAACTTGAGCAACAAGTTAGCACACAATCAGAAATTTTCAGATTCAGGTATTGTTCACCCATAGTCAACACAATCAAACCCCAACGTAGATAACTAATTGGTGACAAAGAAGAAAACCAACAAGACTATAATTCTGGATGTTCCAGATTAGAATGAAGCTATTGCACATAGAGAAGTAAGATGTGGCTGGATTTTCACATTTTGACACAACCCAAATAGGATTCTTGCGACTATTGCATGATCTTTTCAGCATTGTGACTGACAAATATATGGATATCATAACTGAAGATACCAAAACAGAAATTTGCTTAAAATTGTTATTTTCTACCTGTCAAGTATCCACGCTGCATTGCTCTGAGCCACCTCATACCCTAGCTCTGCCATGCGAGAGTATAAAAATAGTGCTTTTCCAATGTCACCCTTCAGGTAGGCTTCCAGGGCCCATCTTGAGAGAGAGCTCCATGGTCCCCGTTCAGCTACCGTTTTGAATAATAATGTAGCCTAAAAGAACACAATTGAGAAAGATCAACAATTACAACATATTAACTATGTCACATTGTATAATAGATGTACCATCTTGTAACATCTGTATATGAGTACATTATTGGGTAAAAATACCATCTTCACAATAGAAAGGATCGTTCTTCTATACAAAACAACCTGAGCAGCATTTTGTAGAGTACTTGTGCAATTCTATTTTTATATATATTTTCAGGTCCTGATAAAACAGCTGCTGAGTGAATAGAAAAGGGGAAAAAAGCACCATTTGAAGATTTTTCTTGAGGCCAATCCCTTTTTGGAACAATTTAGCGACTTGGTAGAGGGCCTTGGGTTGGCCCGCATTGGCTGCAGCTAGAAAGAGGTTGCATGCCGTCGCCACATCTCTCTTTACACCAAGGCCCTTGAGATATAACACTCCTAGGTTATAGTGTCCCCCTGGCTCCTTATGCTCAGCTGCTATATGAAAGTATTCCTTTGCCTACACACAAATGGAGTAAAAAACAAAACTAAGCATGAGACTTACAGGGTGGAGTCACTTCAAGCAAAACCTACTGTTCAACAAACTTAGCTGGTTTTCCAACAAATAAGAGAGCACAAATAGTATCTGCACACTAAAATTTTGTATACTAAATACAGACTAGATGATCCTACATAGTAATTAACAAAATGACAGACCTTAGTCAAGTTTTTCTCCTCCACCCCATAGCCTTTGACATAGAGGTAGCCGAGCCCATTATAGGCTGAGTAATACTGCTGCTTCGCTGCAAGAGAGAGCCACTCAAAGGCCTTGGTGTAGTTTCTCTCGACCCCAGCCCCACGTGCATAAATCTCCCCCATCAACTCCATGGCCCGTGTGTCTCCCTTCTCCACTGCCTTCGAAAACCAGTACCTCGCCTTTCCATTATCACGCCTATTGTTATACCATAAACTTTGGTTACTTATCAGGGTAACACTTCAAACAATAGAATTGACTTTCTATACTTTCTGAAACTTCTAGAGACATTGGCTCGTACATGGAAACAGAACAGGAGATTCCAACTTAAGAGAGAGGGATAGTGCTAATATGTAGTAACAGTATTCAGTTTTGACAATAATACTTGGATGGGTGATAGTGTTATTAGTGGACAGACCTGAGGCCCCGAAGACCATAGTAGTAGAGAAGACCAAGCTTGTACATGGCAGGGGCATTACCACGCTGCGCCTGGTACTCCGTTATCTGGAAGTCCTCATCATCCTCTCCACGTGACTTTCGCAGGGCCTCCCGGTTCTCCTCAGTCCCGCTGTGCAGCCTTACTGCCTCCATAACAGGTGGCTCCTTTGACATCAAAAATCCTGTAAGAGCAGCCTCTGCCAGCTCAGCATACAACACGACTGCCTTCTCGTACATCTGCAACAAAAAGTAGGATATGTTGCAATCATACAAGAAAACATTGTAAAACTCGAACTCAGATAGAGTGTCCATACTTTATTGCATGCTTCCTTTGCCGTATTTACAGACATTTGGTCTGAGAAAGAAAGATCTGAAAAACCATTGCAAAACCTTATCAGCATGGTTTAGGCATCTTGTCTATCCTCATTGCCGGTACCATGCCAGTTTTGATGGCTGAAGAAAGCAATTAGACTATTAATTTGACTGGTAATATGCTAAATTAAATTTGCGTGTTTTTTTTGTACAAAACACAATTTTAATACTCAATTAATCATTAACAAGCAAAAAAAGAAAAGAAAAAAGAAAATGCAGGTTAACTGCCTAACTCGTACAGTCATACAAAGCAGTAGGATTGATAACAATACCAGACACCAAAACTTGTATGGCATCCTAGGTAACATCCTCATGAAGTATTCTTCAAAAGCCAGGAAGCACTGACTGTATGCCAGTAATCAAAGGGCACATCTGTATTAAATTGTCTTGTTTCTTGGACATTTAATTCAGTACAGCTGCAACGTACCAAATCATGCTAACATTTGATAAGTAGCGATGATGAGCATCTTAATATGTGTTCTTTCTTTTTGCCTTGTTGTTTTAACTTACAATGCTAAATAATTTCAGAAGTGAACATAGTAATAATGGCCACAGGAATGCAATCTAACAGTGACACATACAATCCACTAATGCAGTGATTTTCAATCAAGCAGCGCCATTTTTCACCAGAATTACACCAAAAGTGAAAATTTGGAGTAATTGTTTCTCTTTTGTTCACTTTCTATAATTATTAATATTACTTACTTCTTGCCTGAAGTAGGAATAGGCCAGCGCCATCTTGGAGTGCAGATCGCCTCCATCAGCTGCGAAACTATGGTACATAAAATGCCTAGCCCGATCGGGTTTTCTCAACACCCCGGCGCCATACAAAAACCCTATAACCGACTGTGCGGCTGGTACCCCAGCAGCAGCTTCCGCCGCAATTTGAGCAGCAGCAGCTGAGGCAGCCGCAGGATCACCGCTAGAAAAGGAGGTGATCAGATCAGATAGAGAAGAGCTAAGCTCATCGGAAGTACTTAAATCAGACGAAGTCGGATCTAAAATAGAGAGCCAGGGGTCGACGAAGGAGGCGGAGAGAGATGAGAAATCGTCCCATTCTGACTCGGAGGGAAGGGAATCGGAGGAGTAGTCTTTAATTATATCATCATTAGTGATTACGAGCACGAAGGGGCGCACGGCGGCGGTGAGGCGGAGGAGGGGAAGGGGAAGGAGGAGGAGGAGGCGGAGGTAGGGGTAGATAATTCGCCGTGGCATCGAGAGAGAAGAGGCAGGATTAGGAATCAGACTCGGTGTTTCTATAATCGATTACACGGTTTACTGGTGGAGAAAGACTAGAAGTCTTCACTGACAAGTGGGACATACGCAGTTGATAGAAGTATCTGGATCAAGATGTCAGTTGATAGCTTTTTAACGCTAAATAGGATTAGAAAAGACGTGTTTCCAGTTATCTGATTGGCTGCGGGGTTTCCAATTGACGCTGTATAGCCTCTAGTTGCTAACTTGCTGTTAGGATTTTCAAGTCTATCATAAAATACATGGGGACTTCACTTGCAAGAAAATGCTAGAACTCTTCTAACTAAAATTTAGTCCCGTAACTAACCGGTTCATCGACTTAATTATGATATCATATCAAACCGAGAACTCCCACAACAGTATTTAATATGCCTATGATATACTTAGAGCACATTGATTAAACTTATTTGAGCTCTTGCTTATAATTAATTACTCACTTAATAAAAGTGGAGACATTATACGAACCTTCAACACTTTTCAGTTACCGTCCATCTTGTTTGTATTTTCTTTTCTGTAAATACAAGGGGAGTTAACAGAGGGGGCATGAAGTGAATATAGACCGAGATCTAACCGTGCATGTATTTTTCAGTGAATGGCTGAGCCGCTGAGAGCTAGCTAGCTAGTGGTGTCCAATACTCCAATACCACCAATCAAATTAAGTGGCATTGTTGAGAATCAAGAGATTAGGGACTAATCAAGCCTCAGATCCGATTAGGATTTAATTATCATCATTGGCTTGTTTTAGAAAAAAAGGAGCAACTATATTTGTAAAATAAAGCTACTCAAACTTTTTTCCTTTTTTAGAAATTATAGGCACCCGTTAGTTTTAGATAGGAAACGGTCAAATTTATAACCGTTATTTTTCTTCTTCCTTACTGACTATAAAACAACCACTGTACACATCAAAAATTCAGATTTGCAATAATAAAATTCAAATCATCATATACTCTATTTTCCGCACAAAATCAACATGGTATCAGAGCTGGTTTCATACCAGTAATCAAATCGAGAGGGTCAAAGAGCCAACAAGAGCCAATAGAACCTATTCACACCATAAACCAGAAAACTGGTAAACAATACCAGTATAAAAAAAAACCAGAAACAATGTCGCAACAATTCGACAATGCCAAATTAACAACCATAATACTCTCTGGTAGCAGAAACTACATTCCATGGTCAAGATCAGTCATGTTAGCACTCAGTGGCAGAGGAAAAATGGCCTTTGTCACTAGGACAAAGAACAAACCCGAACCAGCAAAAAGATTGGAACCAACCGAAGAAGAAAACACAAAAATCGAAGAGTGGCAATCGACTGATCACATGATCATGTCGTGGCTGGTAAATACCATGGAACCCCAAATTTTCCAATTTTCATGTATCTCAACTCATCAAAAGAAGTGTGGGATACCGCAAAAAAGAGATACGGCCAACATCCCAATGAAGATCAGGATCTTCGCTTGGCTTATGTTGGCAAATAAGATCCTTACACAGTCAGTACTCTGGTTTCGAGGTTGCACGGTCCAGCCCGGGTGCCACCTATGCGATTCACGACTAATGGAAACAAGGGATCATATCATGTGGCGGTGTCGCTACGCAGCTAGATTCTGGACGGGACTCTTCGCGCACTACAACATTAACATCCAACGAGGAGGTTCAATCGTAGACAATTGGGATCTCAACTGGTCACAAGGCTCTGTGAAAACGAGATCGCAAAGGAATAGAGTTTGGGCGGCGGGAGCATGGGCGCTTTGGCGAGAAAGGAACAGGCGGCTCTTTTCTAATCGGGCTAAACCGGTGCAGCTTTTGATTAATGATACAACAGTGGACATTCATTTTTGGTCTCAGCTTGGGTAGGGGAGGCAGTGATCCGCAACAACTAGGTTGCTTGGATATGCGAATGTTTTGTGTTTTCTGTTTTTTGAGAATTAAGCTTATATTAGGATAACTACAAGATGCTACCTTAGCATTCTTACTATGTAACTAAAAACTTTTTTCTATCAATATATTGTTGGCAGCCTTTCTGCCAACCTTCAAAAAAAAAAAAAACTTTGCCCATATTTTCAGTCTCAAACAAGAGCTCACACAAATCAAACAAGGAGGCAACCAAACCAACGCACAACTCGTGACAGAAATCACAACAAAATGGGAGGAGCTCAAGGTCTACCTCCCTCCAACAACAAATCCAGAAGAAATACAAAAAAAAGCCGATCAAGATTTAGTATTCACTTATCTGGGCTCACTAGATTCGAGCTACGAAGCCGTTCGTTCCCAAATTCTCCTCTCAACCGAACTACCCTTTTTCGATGAGATTGTTGCAACAATAGAAAGGGAAGAGTCAAGAAGACTGCTGATGAACCCCCAAAACACTCAAGCCTCAAAGAACAAGGCGTTCATAGCGCAACCTTTCCAAAACCCTAGAGACGGCAGCAAGGGGAGAGGAGTGCCCAGCACCGACCGCTGAGACCACTCCAACCACGCTGGTCACAAACAGGACGGTTGCTGGTTCCTCCATCCCCACCTTCGCCCAGTCCGAGAGAAAGGAGGCTTCGATGGCGCAAAAAAGGAGTATCGCGAAGAGAAGAAGGAGAAGAAGGGGTCCGGGGCTCAAAGGGATCAATCGGGTCCGAGCGGAAGTGATGGGGTTGAATCAAACCGCACCGACTTAACAAATCTAGACCCGAATCAGATGCGGCAGTTGGTGCAACAGCTCTCTGTACTGCTCCAACAAAGCAATTTAAAAAACTCTGGTATTGCACCTAATTTAATTCACAATTCTGAAATTTAAAATTGGATATTATATTCTGGTGCGACAGACCATATGACAGGAAATAAAAAATTATTAAACAATTTTAAAGAATGCAAAACCAAACAATTTGTAATTGTTGCCAACGGTGAAAAAATGAAAATTGGAGGAATAGGTACAATTAGCATTTTTTCCAAGGAACTACCAAATGTCTTGTATGTTGAAAATTGTTCATCTAATTTGTTATCCATTAGTAAAATCACAAACGAATTAAATTACGAAGTTATTTTTTCATCAAAAAATGTGATTTTTCAGGAATGGATAACCAAGAAGGTGATTGGTGAAGGTGTTTTACAAAATGGACTCTATAATTTAAATAATGACAAAACCAATTTTAGTGTCAAGAGACAAGAGGATTTAGGAACTCTTTGGCATAGAAGAATTGGGCATCCTTCCGATAAAATTTTAAAATATATTTTTGATTTTTCTAAATTAGATTGTAGTAATTGTGAAGTGTGCAAGTTAGAAAAGCACACTAGATTACCATTTTATTCCTCAACTTGTAAGAGTGAAAAACCTTTTGAATTAATTTATTCGGATGTATGGGGACCGGCCCCTATTAATTCGTTTAATGGATACAAATATTTTGTTTTATTCATAGATGATTTTTCTCGCACAACTTGGTTATATTTATTAAAAAATAAAAGTGAAGTATTTTCATATTTTCAAGAATTCTATAATTTTATAGAAACCCAATTTGATGCAAAAATTAAAATTTTTAGATCCGATAATGGAACGAAATTTGTAAATCAAAATTTCTCAAACTTTTTTAAGCAAAAAGAAATTTTACATCAAACTACTTGTGCTTACACACCCGAACAAAATGAAGTGTCGGAAAGAAAAAATTAACATCTTCTTGAAATGACTAGGGTACTTTTATTTCAAAATAATGTCACCAAAATTTTTTGGTCGGATGCCGTTCTTACTTCAACATATTTAATACATAGATTGCCTAGTGCAAATTTAAATTATAAGAGTCCATTGGAAATCTTTTACCAAAGAAAAATTAACATAGGCCATTTGAGAATATTTGGATGCACATGTTATGTACACAAAAATAAACAAGATAAATTGGATTATACTTCGATCAAAGCCATTTTTTTGGGATACTCCTCACAAAAAAGGGCTACAAATGCTATGATCTAATTAATCACAAATTTTACATCTCTAGAGATGTAACATTTCTAGAAAATGGGCCTTATTACAAAAATATTGATAAAGAAATCAATATTCAAGAATCACAAATAATGTAATATTGCCACAAATCAATATTCCGGAAGAAAATAGAAATTCAATAGAAAATGAAAGTGAGATAGAAGAAACCTCACAAAATGAGGAAGATGAAGAAACACATGTGGAGGGAACACCATTGAGAAGGTCATCAAGACAAATACAACCCTTAACAAGGTTAAGGGACTTTGTGACATACAAGGTACAATATCCTATTCAAAATTTTATTTCTTATAAAAATATTTCATCTCCACATAAAATATTTTTAACCTCTATTTCAAAGGAACAAGAACCAAATAGTTACCATGAAACTATAAAAAATCCAATTTAGTATAAGGCTATGAAAGAGGAACTAAAAGCCTTAGAAAAGAATGAAACTTGGGTAATCGTACAATTACCAAAAAATAAAAAAACTCGTAGGATGTAAATGGGTGTACAAAATTAAATACAATAGCGATGGTACCATAGAACGGTATAAGGCGCGCTTAGTTGCCAAAGGTTATACCCAAACATATGGTATAGACTGCCATGAGACCTTTGCACCGGTAGCCAAAATGAACACCATAAGGATTTTATTTTCCATTGCGGTAAACCAAAATTGAAAATTATATCAAATGAATGTCAAAAATGCATTCCTTCAAAGAACACTTGAAGAAGAGGTATATATGACTTTACCACCCGGTCATGAAAAAGAAAACAATCACGATTTAGTTTGCAAATTGAAGAAATCAATTTATGGATTGAAGCAATCTCCGAGAGCATGGTATGGCAAACTAAGCACTTATTTAATTTCTTGTAATTTTAAAATTAGTAATGCCGATTATTCACTTTTTGTTATAATTGAAAAAAATAACACTACAATCATATTAGTATATGTAGATGACATTATAATCACCGGAAATAATTTAGAGGAAATTGAGGGAATAAAATCTCAATTAAAAAGAAAATTTGATATCAAGGATCTTGGTTATTTAAAATATTTTTTAGGAATAGAAATAGCACGTTCAAACAAGGGTCTATTTATTTCTCAAAGAAAATATACTTTAGATTTACTAACAGAAACCGGGAAATTAGGTTGTAAGCCGGCCTCAACACCAATAGATGGCAAATACAAATTAAATTCTGAAGATGGTGAACCTTTAGATGATATAAACCAATTCCAAAGACTTGTAGAGAAATTGATATATCTTACCGTTACACGACCCGATATTTCTTTTTCGGTAAGCCAAATTAGCAAATTTATGCATACACCAAGAACACCACATCTAGAAGCAATAAATAAAATTCTAAGATATTTAAAAAGAACACCCGGGCAAGGGGTGTGGATGAAAAATAATAATTCTAATGATCTATGTGGCTATTCCGATGCAGATTGGGCTGGAAGCTTCGATAGAAAATCGACAACCGGCTTTTGCATATTTAAGGCAGAGAAATTCCCAGAGAAAGGGACCGCATTTTCTTTTATCACCACCAGAGGAGGTATTAAAAAGGGTTAGAGCGTTAATACCCCTCCGACACCCCGCGTGTCCACCCTCTCGGCCCGATTCGCTCGAACCGGGACGAGTTACACTCTCGACCATCCAGCCTTCGCACGGCCTGCTTCCCAGGAACAGGACGTGCACGCACCTTACTGGACCGATTCCAAGTACGGCCCGGCCCTCTGGGGAAGGGACGTATCAACCACCGTGGGACCTAAAGCCCCCAACTGAGCAAGATGACTTCCGCAACCAAACAAACGGACATGGGCAAGACCACCCCCGAGGAGGCAGCTCGGCGGACGGAACAATCTAACCGACGAGCTGAGAACGTGAAGTCCCCGACTGACCTAACCTCGGGCGTTCGACCCAAAGAGCCCTCGAAGAAAACTCCCCGAGATGACCCGACTGTGGGGGCAACGAGCAGAAACCCCCTCGGCAAAATGGGTCAGAAGACTCCTAACCCGAGTATCCCGCTGAACCCCTCCCTGGGCATGCCACCCCACGGGGTACCGATTAACCCCTCCGGGATAGACTTGGAGTCCCTCGGTATGTCCACACCGATTGCGGGACCGATCAACTCGACCATTGTGACCGCCCAGGCCGCTGGGCCGATCGGGTCGACCCCCCAAAACACACAAAACCAGATGGTTTATGCCCAATACCATTCTCCGTACGTCCCCCAGTACGTATACCCACCTCCTTACAACTATCCTCCATACCAGCAGTACGCTCCTCCACACTCACCATATCCAGCCACCCCCTTAGCGCACTACCCCCCACAGGCTGATCCCAACCTGCCATATTATCCCCAAACTCCCACCTCAGCTCCCGGGGTACGAATGATTCATCCCCCACCGCCCGTAGTGCAGTTAATCCGAACTGGGCCCGGATCGAACAATCCAGAGCCCAGTCTGCACAACACAGAAGGCGACTTTGACAACCCGGACCCCGAACTTGAGACCCTTGTAGGTGAGGGGGAAACGAGACAGGCTGGCGGATCAAGGCGGAGGCTATCCTTTGGGGCTGAAAGGGAAGAAAGCAAAGGCTCATCCGCGGCGGCCAGCTCAAGAAGGAGTGCTGGTCGAGCGAGAACAGAGCGGACTCGAGAAGGCCCCGGCAAACAGACCGAAGAACGGTCTCGCCGCTCAAGGAGGGACGATCACTCCCGCCACTCGAGGAAAGACGATTAGTCTCATCACTCGCGGGAAGAGCGTCGCCAAACACCTCCTAAGAGGCAGCGAAAGCCACTCACCCCACCAGGGGCTGCAGGAGTAAATATGACAATGATAAACACAATGATCAAGAAAGGGGTGGAGAAAGAGATAGCTAAGAGGGAAAGAAGGAGAGCAGGGACTCGTTCCGGGTCGACGAATATTTTGGAAGGACCACTAGCCCCGAAACTTTACAAGGCCCCCATGGGTGACTTCAAATACCCTGTCGGCCTCCCGTGCTTCCAAGGAAGCGGCGACGCCCAGGACCCGCAGAACTTTGTATACGGGTTCTATGAAAGGCTTCGACTGCACGGGGCATCGGACGCCGTCGCGTGCCGCATTTTCACCACTTGTCTGACGGGGGAGGCGTGGGAATGGTACATGAGACTGAGGCAAGGATCCATAAAAACCTTTGATCAATTAGCGAGAGCCTTCCAGGCCCGCTACGACATGCTCCGACCTCCGCGGGCGGCATGCGACTCCCTCCTGAAGTATGTTCAAGGACACCAGGAGACCACTCGGACCTTTGTGAATAGGTTTGTAAAGGCCTCTAGGGAGGTCCGAAACTACAGCGAGGATATCGCCCTGGCGGCTGTACAGAATGGGCTCTGGCAAAGAGGACCGGGCACCCTCCGATATGATGCCCGAAAAAGAGAGTTTAAGAGTTTACCGGAATTTTTGGCTTTTGCCGAAGGATATATCCGGGCTGAGGAGGATGCTGTCCAATTCGCTAGGCCGCGGTCCAGATCACCAAAGCTGCAGCAGCGCGACCGGAAGCCCGGCGGCGGTCCGTCCCGAAGGCGAGAGCCGCCAAAAAGAAATATCCTGTCGGCGCCACAAGAAGAACGGCGCGAAGATGGTAGAGAGGGCTATCGACCCCACTATGTGCGATACGCCCCCTTTATCAAGAAGAGGAGCGAGATGTATCATGTCATAAAAGACATGCCCGAGGTCCCGAGGCCACTGCGCAAGATTATTTTTGAGAAAAAAGACGAGGCGGTAAAGTGCCTATTCCACCGTTTCAACGGGCACTCCACGGGAGACTGCCTCCAGCTGAAGGACGTGTTGGAAAGACTAGCCAGAGAAGGGAAACTAATTGAGTACATCAAGCCGGAATTCTTCCAAAAGTTTACAAAAGAATACAATGGGGAAGTTGAGCACCAGAAGAAAGCCTCCTACCGGAACGATTACAAGGGGCCCAGGGATACGGGATCGAAGCCCGGAGAAGATAAGGGAAAAGGACCGGGAACATCCGGCAGGCGGCCAAGCATGGAGATCAATGTCATCAGCGGAGGGCACGAGGTGCTGGCCCCTGAGAGATATAACCGAAGTACCACCAAACCGTACCCTACCATATTGAACGTTGAACGGCCCTTTGAAAAAAAGAGGCCTCGGATAGACGAAGCCATATCCTTTTCCGAAAAAGACTTCGGCACCATCGCGTGGCCACATGATGATCCCATAGTGCTAAGGCTCAAAATAGAGGAGTTCGGGGTGAAGAGGATCCTGGTAGATACGGGAAGTTCGGCTGACATCTTGTACTTCTCGGCTTTCGAAAAGATGGGAATACAGCTTGAGAAGTCCCAGAAGAAGGTGACACCGCTAGTCGGATTCACTGGCGATTCCCTCCGACCTAAAGGGATCGTCCGGCTGAAAGTAGCCTTCAGGTCCTCGCCTCGCATCACTGAAGTCATGGTGGATTTCCTTGTGGTGGATGCCCCTTCCGCATACAATGCGATCATCGGCAGGGGCACCCTAAACAAAATTGGAGCCATAGTGTCCTCCCCCCACCTAAAGATCAAATTCCCTACCAACCATGGGGTGGGAGAGGAATGCGGGCAACAGCAGGTGGCCCAAGAGTGCTATCAAACCTCCCTCAAAGGGCGAGGAGGAGCGGTTCACCAAGTAGACGTAAAAGCGGGAGCGAGGTCAGATCCCGCTGGCCCGCGCTTGCGGTCCAGCAAAGAGTTCTTACCCATGCACACACCCATGGTTTTGGATCCCACGGACAGAGGGGAATCAAGCGCATTCGCCGTACCGGTCGACGAAGTCGACCAAGTCGATCTCGGCAATGGCAAGTTTTTGAATATTGGCAAGCTTCTTCGGTCTTACAGGAGGAAAGTTACTCGGATTCATGGTGTCCATGAGAGGTATAGAGATACATCCCTCCAAGTCGCAGGCCATCCTAGATATGAGACCCCCCCGAAACCTCAAGGAACTTCAATCACTTACAGGCCGACTTGCAGCGTTGAACCGATTTATCGCCCGATCCGGCGACGTTTGCTTCCCTTTCTTTAAGGCGATGCGCAAATCCGCCAGATTTGAGTGGACCGAGGAATGTGCGATAGCTTTCGAGAAAGTCAAAGAATACCTGGCCAGCCCACCTTGTCTCAGCCGACCCATCGACGGAGACACACTGGTTGTATACCTGGCCACGACCAACCACGCGGTCAGCGCCGTATTGGTAAGAGAAGAAGGGAGGGAGCAAAAGCCGCATTGGTAAGAGAAGAAGTGTGGGATACCGCAAAAAAGAGATACGGCCAACATCACAACTTTGCCCATATTTTCAGTCTCAAACAAGAGCTCACACAAATCAAACAAGGAGGCAACCAAACCAACGCACAACTCGTGACAGAAATCACAACAAAATGGGAGGAGCTCAAGGTCTACCTCCCTCCAACAACAAATCCAGAAGAAATACAAAAAAAAGCCGATCAAGATTTAGTATTCACTTATCTGGGCTCACTAGATTCGAGCTACGAAGCCGTTCGTTCCCAAATTCTCCTCTCAACCGAACTACCCTTTTTCGATGAGATTGTTGCAACAATAGAAAGGGAAGAGTCAAGAAGACTGCTGATACGTCCTATCTCGGGAGATGAGGCCGTATGGGAGATTGGGCTGAGTTGGGTTCGCCCTGCCAAAGGATGGCAGGCCGAAGTAAAGATCGAGTTAGGAACTCGGGGTGGATTGTGAGAGATTCGGACTCTGACCTGTATGATCTCTCTCTTGGTTAAAAGTTGTGTCCCCTGTTTCCTGGGGCTTCCTGCCTTATATAGTCCAGCCATAACCGCCATCTCGGGCGTTTATGGGGGAACGTGGGCAGTTATGTCGTCCGTTATTGGGACGTGGGCATTAAACCAGCCGTTTCTGGGACGTGGGCATTAAGCTAGCCGTTTCCACGGCTATCCCGTATATCGAGTTGGGCCTCGGTTTAGTGGATCTTTGGGCTTTTTCATATGACATCGGGTTGGCCTTGTAAAGGTCCGAATCCCAGTCTTTCATGGCCCAGTTTGGAACAAGTAAAAGGGCCTGTGGAACATGGCCCTATCATTAGCCCCCGAAGTCGGAATGCATCGGCGAGATGCTTTCGACTTGAAGGTGAATAATTCGTAAAACACGGTTTTTATTACCGACATTTGTATATTAGTCGATCTGTAATAACAAGGGTGTGGCATATGTCGGATACATGTCTTGTTACGAGCGATAATGTGTTATCATATACCTATCTCGGTATACCTCCGATAGTTAATGTATTAATATTTTTTTTTTAGGTGCCCACCGTGAGGCAAGTAAGATGGTGTCCGAGTTAGTCAAAAAATGAAAGAAGTGAAACATAGAAGCTATACGTAATCATTGATATTTCAAGAATAGAACAAGTCGGAATATAAGAAAACATCGAAATCATACAACGCCTCGATCTAGTAAAACATCGAAATCATACAACGCCTAATTAGACTAAACATGAGACATGATATTATAAAGTGCCTGGAAGAATATTTCCACCATGGGCGCTGTCTGTCATGTCACGCCTTCCATGCACCGTGATAGCCATGTTCAGCTAAAAGACGAGTGTGATGTCGCTTTTCTAAGTTGAAAATCACACTTACACCATCTCATTGTCGGTATCCTCAAAGAGGTTATCCGATATGAGCTCGGGTTCAGTGGCGGTGTACAACGTTGGACCTCCGGTATTGTGTGATAAACACCCGGGACATTTCCAAAACCGGCGACGAGGGTCTGACCGACCTTGGATGTCATAATGGGTGAAGCAACTCCACTCATGGCACCCCCGACATTTCACCATCTCGTGCTTGTCTTCTTTGTAACGGCAGATAATGCACCTACGCATCTTGGGCTCGAGATTGAATTTATAAATGTTGTTCTCGTCTTCCTTGGTGAACGAGGGTGCGTTAGCAAGGGTGAGGTCAAGAAGGTCACCGATTTGGAGGTCCTCATTCGTGAGCATCCAATCCAAATCTTTTTCGGGAAAATGTTGGAGGAGGGTCCATCGCTCAGGCCGAGATAGGGCCCGTATTGTGTCCCGAGAATATCGAGGATTAGGGGGAGGTGAGTTGTGGCCTTGCCTTGATGGTTGGACATCGCGACTATGACCACGATCAAGGGGTGTTTTGTTTTTGGAAGCAACTCTCTTGAAAGGCATCTCGGAAGTAGATAGGTGAAAAATGATAAGAGGTAAAGAGTGAAATGTGCCCTTTACCGTATGGTGACGCTGGTATTTATAGTCGTTAGGGGAAATATTGCCATAAATAAGCGTGGGCCATATTGCCTAAATAGGTAGCCGCCAGCTACTAGCCATAAATGTCATTGGGCAGTGTGCCTCGTTAATGAGATGACAGGCTTTCGGCATTCCCGAGATGGTTAAATTGACTCGCATTAAGCAGCATTAAGTAATAAAATGCTTATGCAAGACATATAAGAATCAAAACAACACGAGATAGAAACCTCGGCTAAGTTTACTACATGAACATAAATGTAAAGTTATAAAGTTGACATAGAATTAAAACAAAAGGCGGGCTAGTCCCGCGATAATTTATAAAGCTAATCCTATTCATGACGGGAGCGCTTAGCCCGGCGTTCTTGATCCAGACATCTCCTGCAGGTGAAGGATGTGAAACGGGGATCACCATGGTTCCGAGGTGATCTGCGGGCTAGACATCCGGGATGAAAAGCTTCTTCGCATCCATCACAATGGAACATGTGCCGATAATTCCCTCGGGTTTGACAGACGGCACATCTATCCCAAGCTAACGGGTCATCCACAGATTCTCCGGGGATAGCTGGGGGTTGCTCGGCATTGACGTCGGGATTTTCACGTCGAGGAGACATGTGTAATGATGGAATATCAACATTCTCCTTTTTAATCAGGTCCGTCGTGAACTTGTTATCTGTCATCGTGCTAAAACCCGAGTTGGGAGGGATAGCGGTGATTATTGGGTGTCCCGTTTAAAGGGAGACGGAAGAAATATTTATAGTATACCGGCATTAATTATATGACGCCTCGTCTTCCGTTACCCTCCGTCAGCCATCAAATCAGGCATCAAATCAGTCAGGGGTATGGGTGTACGGTGCAATCCGTGATTGACACCTGTCATTATTCAGCTCGGTGAGAGCTCAAAGGGCGGGAATCGAGGCGTCGTCATGATGAAAGGTGGCCACGCGACGTTTCGAGGCCTTGTTTCGAAATTCGTGCAAGTATTGAGCGGGAAAAATGGGGACCCTTATATATATACACTCCGGCCCGAGCCGTTATTCATTATCGTTTATTTGGAGCAAATCAACCTCGGAGCCATATTTACCAGTAATCTTGATTATAGCATAGGGAGTTCAGAGTTGTCAGATAATGTCGGAAAATACGTCGGACAAAGACCGAGTTACGAAGGAATCTTACTACAAGGTAACACTTCATCATCTCGGTAGTCGACTTTGTATTGATTAATTTTATAGTAACTTGTATAATTATTGCCGAGGTCAATAGTAATGTAATGACCACATAGGCATGGTAATGTTGCCAACCTAATCGATTTGTATGTGATAAGTCGGTTAATATGATACCTTTAGAAATAACAAATAACGGTTACCTAAGCCAACCCTGTTTCTTCGTAAATTTAGACATGGCCGAAGAGCATGAAGGATCTCGGGACCAATCTCCGGGTGCTCCAGCAGAGTTGTCCCCAATATCGCGTCAATCTTTTCGCCCAGGTAGGGGCAAGAATCTTTTTGGTATGTCTCCTCTTCACCCTGATGCCTTGCCAGAGGATTGTGAGGAGCAGTATGGCGAAGGGAATGATGAAAATGTTGAAGGTTCACCTCGTGGCGAACTCATAGTGGCCCAGGCGGGGACATCGCACGGATCCTCGAAGCCTAGAAAGAAAAAGGCAAAGAAAGAGGTCGTGCCCCGAGATGGTCATGGGGATGACTTAATATTTCCGGTATCTGCCGGTATCTCTCTGAAAACGGTCGTCCGATGTAAAGCGTATGCTGACGCGTTTTATGAGGATCTCGTGGACGAGGCTTACAGAGAAGAGTATCCGCAACATGCGCTTAAACTGAAAGCTCCTAGTGTAAATGATCGAGCGCATGATTCGAGCCTGGGGATGTGCATATATTGGAAGATGCCGAAATGCGGTTTCAAAATCAGGGTATCCAAGTTTGTACGCGAAATATTACGACATCTCGACGTTGCCCCTGCACAGTTAACCGCACCTGCATGGTGCTATATTATGAGTTTTAAGTACCTGTTTGATTATATGCCCGAGTTAAAGCTATATTTTCCAAGTGTAGGGTTGTTCTTTCATTATTTCTCTGTTTTATACAATAATGAAAGCCACCTCGCAATTCGGAAGAATCCTAATGGTACTGCGCTCTTTGACAAGCTGTCAAAGGTTGATGATTGGAATCATGGGTGGGTATATCTGGAGAATCCCGCCGAGTTACAATGTTTCCGCGAGGTACGGAGGGAGTGGCGTCCCCTAGATAAGCAAAATTTGACCCCGAATTCATCCCCCTCCCTGACTTCACCTGAATTAAAAGTTGTCCAAATTATTGACCATTATTTCTCAAGTTAGTCTCTCCCTCCTTTTTTTTTATTTTGCACCGATATATCCGAGCATCATATATGTTTGTTTATCTCGTATTATCATGAATGAATTGTTAACCATTGCCTACTTATGTTGCAGACCGTGGTTTTATGGCACTACCGTGGAAGGCCGCTCGTCCAATTCCTGTCTTGGCCAACCCCGAAGACGGTTTCGTTAAGGAGGTTGCGAAAATTCCGAAGTCGGGTCCTTCTAAGGTTCAGAAAGCATCGAAGTCGGATCCAGATCCGCAACTGTCCTTCTAAGGTCAATCCTGCGGCAATTTCACCGAGATCAACACCCAAATCCAGATCCGCAACTGTCCCAAAAGGCGCGAAGGGCAGTGCTTCTGGTTCTTCTCAGCTCGAGGTATCGCGGAAGAGGAAGGAGACTTCTGTTGACCCCCCCTCGCGTGTAACTAGACAAGAGAAGGGAAAAGACGTTGCAATAGAGGAGCCTGAGCCTAAGAAGCAAAAAACTCAGTCCGATATTGTATTGGTGACATCCCAAGTCGTTCCAAAGGAGCCTTCGCAAGCCAAGGTTGACGCTGCTGAAGCAAATTTAGAAAGAATTATTGACGAAGCAGCTGGTGACGTGTGGGATCCCGCAGAAGAACATAAGGCGTTCCTCGAGTCAAAGATTTCTGAGCGAGGGCGACATACCGGGTTTGTGTGGGGGACTGGGATTTCTCAGGGATTCCCGGACAGCTTTTTAGGCTATCTTCCTGGGTATACGCGGATGCAAGAAGAGGAAGATCATCCCGAGGTTCAGGCCGCGTATGCTCGGGAAACGTTCAGACTCACCACTACTCAATATCAAAAGAAGTGGGCTGAGGAGAATCCCGATCAAGTCGTGGGCCAGGTATTGAGGTCGTTGCATGATGCCGGGGTGTACTTTGGGTTCCTCAAGGATTCACTTGAAAGTAAAAAGCGCAATGCTCTTGTTGTCACAGCTGATCAGGAGGCGCTTAATAAGGCGATTTTAGAGAGGAACCATTTTTTACAACTAGCGCAGCAAAAGGACAAGGAAAAAAGGGTGGCCACCGGCCAAGCCACCGTGAACTTGGCAAAATATGAACTGGCCTGCATCACGGGTAGGAAGGCCGATATCGAGTGTCAGGATAGCGAGAAGAAAGCAAAGCGTTATAAACGCAAAGCCGAAAAGTATAAAGAGGAGATCGAGGATCTGAAATCCAAGCTCGAGGTCCAAACCAAGGAGTTGGAAGAGGCGAGATCCGAGAATGCCCATATACTAGATGAAGCACGGGACTTGCCAAGAAAACACCTCAGCAAATTCTTAGGCAGCCACGCCTTCGCACAAGCCGTTCCGTGTGCGGTGAAAGATATGATGACGCATACCGTATATAGTTATCTTAAAATGATGGGGGGTTTTTATCCGTTTAAACCCGAGCATGTCGGGTTTACGGCAGTGGAGCCGGAAAATCTCGTGATCAGGGATCTGTCTAGCTATGGTTGGGACGAAGAGAAGGATGTACTCCTGAACCCGGATGGCTCTCTATTCAAGGAGGAACTCCAACTCGAGAATCATCCTTTAGCGGGCATTGTTCACCCTTGGCCTAAAGACAAATGGCCTGAACATCTCGATCTTCCTGATGTTGCCCCTGAAGCGGAACTTGAAAATCTTCCTTCTGATGCTTCGTCCGAGGGGGGAGAGGATGATACCGAGATAAGGGATGTCGAAGAATATGTCGAGGTGGAGGTTGCCGATGAGGAACAAGAAGATGAAGGAAACACTTCTCGTCGTAATGAAGGAAATACCGCTCCCTCAGAGGTGAAGCTCCTTACTCCTTGTAAGTAAGGTCTATAATCGCAATCACCAAGATGTTGGATTTATGCCTGTCCGTACTAATCGTTCTGTTTTGTTTGTAGGAAGGACCATGTCGTGTTTCGGAAGCAACGCTGGCTTATGTAATATATTTGTACCCCCCAGATGTGGGGGATTTAAAGCTGTTGTATTGTGCACTATTTTTATTTACACCCCCGAGATGTGGGGGTTATAACAGAAATTTTTGTAATAGTATTTGATAACTCCGGGATGTGGGGGAAAACAGTTAGATGTAACTTGTTTTTTTTACTCGTATGTTTCTTTGCCCGAGGTTGAATTTTTTTGTTTCTTTCAACTTTATCTCGGTTGTATGCTTTGATTTTCAAGTAAAGTGTACTTGGTAATATATCCATGCCCCCCCTTTTTTTTCTTTATTTTTGACGAAAATGGTCAATGTGGGGGGACATGTACGTCGCGCAAACGTATGCGTTACCCCGAGGGGTTTTCGATAAATGTTCGCGACATAATAAAAGTCATGTTACTGGTTTACAGTCATCGTCCATTAGGACTGCATAAATTTATGTCGCGTATCTCGGGATTTTAACATATTTCGTTGCCTTAGCTTTCGTTCATATATGTCGGACCCAATACACAAGACACAATTGTAAAAAATATCATATATATTGATAAATGCTTAGCATCATACAAAAATTGTATTGTGGGCTAAGTGAATACATAAGGAGAAAGCAAAAGGCCTAGCTCGCCCTGAGTATCTCGTGGCTAAAAAATATAAAAACGACATATATTAAGTGTAGAATTTACGGAGATGGCAAGTGTTCCATGGACGAGTTAGTATGAAACCACTCGGGTCTTCCAATTCATAAGCGCCTTTACCTCGCGGGCGAATGATCTTAAAGGGACCTTCCCATTGAGGAGCAAGTTTGCTGACATGTTTGCCAGTCGCTTCCACAGTTTTGAGTACCAAATCGCCCGGCTGGAATTCCCGGGGTACCACGTGTTTGTCAAATGCACGTTTAACCCTGCGTTGGTACTCCATTGTGCGGATGCGGGCCTTCTCCCGACCTTCTGTGATGAGGTCGAGTTCCGCGGTGCGTGCGTCGTGGTTGTTGTCAGTGGAATATGTCAAAGTACGGAGAGATGGTTCCATCATTTCGATTGGAGTGACTGCTTCCATGCCGAACACCAGAGAATACAGAGTTTGCTGTGTGGCCTCTCTAGGTGTAGTACGGTAGGCCCATAGAATTCCATCAAGTATGTCAGGCCAATTATTTCTGTTTTCGGCAACTTTCTTCTTGAGGCCATCCAGAATAGTGCGGTTTGTGACCTCGGCTAAGCCATTGCTAGCAGGGTGACTGACCGAGGTAAAGTTGTTATGAATGCCCAGGTTGGAGAGAAAAGTCATGGTGCGTGCTGCGTTGAACTGCGTACCATTGTCCGAGATGACAGCATGTGGTATGCCAAAACGAAAAATGATGTTCCGCCAGATAAACTTTTCTGCTGTTGCGGCAGTGATAGTGGATAATGCCTCGGCTTCGACCCACTTAGTAAAATACTCGACAGCTACAATAATCCAACGGCGTTGTCCAACAGCTTTGGGAAATGGCCCGACTATGTCTATTCCCCATAAGTCAAAAGGCCAAGCTCCCGAGATGGATATCTGATCGTAAGCCGGGATATTGCTCAACTTGCTGTGGTATTGGCATCGCTCGCATTTGCGGACTAGGTTTGCCGCATCATGTTGCATGGTTGGCCAGTAAAAGCCGGCTCTGAGGATTCGTTTGGCAAGAGTTTTCGCACCCTGGTGGCTTCCGCAGATGCCTTCATGTACCTCAGATAGCATTTTGGAGGCCATCTCCTCATTGATGCATTTAAGCCAAGGACGCACGTACCCCCGTTTGTAGAGTTGATTGTTGAATACAGAGTACATCGGTGCGATCCTTTTCAAACGTCGGGCTTCCAACTGATCTGTGGGGAGAACCCCGGTGTTAAGGAAATTCCACATCGGGGTGAACCATGATTCACTGGGTTCACCGATGGCGAGTACGGTTACAGTATCGAGGTTGATGCTAGATTCCGGAACATCCATAACAATCATGGGCCGATCTTTGTCAAGGTTGCCCGCGGCGCCAAGTTTGGATAAAGCATCGGCTTGGCAGTTCTTGTTGCGCGAGACATGCTGGATATCAACCTCGTCGAAATGGCTTTTGAGCAAGTGAAACTGCTGTCGGTACTTCCGCAACTTCTCGTCCATAACTCGGCATTCATCGTTTATCTATTTGACTGCTAACTCGGAGTCACTACGAAGATGGACCTCGCGGGCGCCCAATTCGTTAGCTAGTTTAAGGCCTGCTATCATGGCTTCATATTCCGCGGTGTTGTTTGTTACTGGGAATTGAAAATGGAGACCATAATTCAAGGTTTCCCCGTGGGGACCTGTCAGGGATACCCCAGCTCCAGCCCCCTGTAATGAAGAGGTGCCATCGACATGGATAGTCCATCGTCCTTCGGACTCGGGAGGAACGCCGGAATACTCGGCGATAAAATCAGCGAAGATTTGCGATTTCAAAGCATTTTGTGGGTGGAAGGAAACGTCAAATTCAGACAACTCAAGCGCCCAAGCTAGCAATCGCCCGGATGAATCGAAATTCGAGAATGCCTTTTTGAGCGGGATTCCGGTGTATACTTTAATGGAGTAAGACTGAAAATAGGGCCTCAGTTTTCTAGCGGCAATGACGAGAGCATATGCTGCCTTCTCAATCTGGAAATATCTTGTCTCCGCATCCCGAAGTACATGGGAGACAAAATATATCGGCTTCTGGTCTCGTCCTTCTTCCCGGACAAGGGCGGCACTGACCGCGTGGCCCGAGGTTGCCAGGTACATTACAAGAACATCGCCCGTGGTTGGTCTGCTGAGACATGGTGGATTAGCGAGATAAGCTTTAATTTTCTCGAAGGCTGTTGTACACTCCTCCGTCCATTCAAACTTTGCGGATTTGCGCATGGCTTTGAAGAAAGGGAAACATACGTCCCCAGATCTCGCAATAAATCTATTGAGGGCGGCCAACTTGCCTGTGAGAGATTGCAACTCTTTGAGGTTTCGTGGTGGCTTCATATCGAGGATGGCTTGTGATTTTGAGGGATGGATCTCAATGCCTCGCATGGAAACCATAAAGCCAAGGAACTTGCCACCAGTCAAGCCGAAGAAACTCTTCTTTGGATTGAGTTTCATGTTGGCTGAGTTTAGTGTCGCAAAGGTTTCTCGGAGATCTCGGATATGGTCGAGGTCGGACATACTCTTAACAAGTAGGTCATCCACGTATGCCTCTACGTTTCATCCAATCTGCCCATGAAACACAGTGTTGACCATGCGCTGGAAAGTGGCTCCGGCGTTGCGCAACCCGAAAGGCATGACTCGGTAGCAGTATAGCCCTGAGTTAGTTGTGAAAGCAGTTTTCTCCTCATCATCTTGGCTCATCCAGATTTGGTTATACCCGGAGAATGCATCCATGAAGCTGAGGTAGGCATGACCCGAGGTGGAGTCGACCAATTGGTCGATTTTGGGCAAAGGGAACGGATCCATGGGGCATGCTTTGTTGAGGTCAGTATAATCGATACACATATGCCAGTCGCCATTGGATTTCTTGACAAGCACGGGATTGGCTGTCCATTCAGGACATTCGACATTCCAGATAAAACCGGCATCGAGAAGCTTCTATACCTCGCGTTTCACGGCCTGCTGCCGTTCTTCTCCCATGTTACGTTTCCGTTGCCTAACTGGTTTTGATCCTGACTTAATATGTAAGCGGTGTTCCGCTATTGATCTCGGAATGCCTGGCATGTCGGCTGCGGTCCAAGCAAAAACGGACTGGTTTTCTCGGAGAAACCTGACCAATTCCTCCTTTGCTTCCCCCTGTACTGCTCTTCCAATATTGAGCGTCTTGCCCTCACCTAAAACGAGTTGTTCGACTTCATCCGCGGGTTCAAGGGAAGTTTTTGCCTCAGCTTTATCTACCGGATCTAGTGCCAGGTCGGTGTTTGGAGGTAGAAAGTCAGTGCTCGAACGCAACCGCTGTTGGTTGGTTTTGGCGTCGGATTGATCGACCTGGTGGACAGAGTCTCCTTGACCTTGAACAGACGTCATGTAGCATTCTCGGGCCACCTGTTGTTGGCCGCTTTCTTCCCCTATGCCGTTATCAGTGTGGAATTTGATTTTCAGGTGTGAAGGGGAAATGACGGCGCCTATTTTGTTCAAGGTTGCTCTTCCTAGGATTGCATTGTACGCAGAAGGAGCATTGACGATGAGGAAGTCCACCATGACTTCTACTGTTCGAGGAAATGTGCCGAATGTCACTTTGAGCGGCATCATTCCCCGAGGTTGAAGGGCATCGCCCGTGAAACCTATCAAGGGTGAAATGTGTTGTTGGAGGGCGCGAATGTTGAGGCCCATTTGTGTGAAGGCCGATAGGTATAGGATGTCTGATGAACTTCCCGTATCAACTAACACCCTCTTAACCCTGTGAGTATTGATTTTGAGATTCAATACCACGGGGTCATCGTGTGGGCTGGAAATCTCACCTAGGTCCTTCTCGGAGAACGATATTGCTTCCTCGACCCGAGGTCGTTTTTTGTCGGTTTCAATCTGTAGAACAGTGGGGTACGGTTTTCGATTATCGCGAGGTAATATTCTTCTGATGGTCCCGCGATGGCCACCACTGATCACGTTAATGACAGGGCTGCTCTGTCGTTCTTGGCGTCTAGTCTCGGGACCATCCCGGGTGTGAGAACCGGCCTCACCAACTCGGGGTCCCGTATAATCAGTCCTGTAAGGAATAGGTTTCTTAAAAACCTTACCTTTACCGTTGTACTTTCTGGAGAACTTTCTGAAGAAATCGGGATTGATGAACTCGATCAGCTTACCCTCGCGGGCCAGTCTCTCCAGGATGTCTTTGAGTTGAAGGCAATCCGCAGTGGAGTGCCCATTGAATCCATGGTACTCACACTTCTGGGAGTTATCTTGTACCGTGAAAATGCCTTCAGGCAATGGTGGATGGAGGTCGAACATGCCCTCTATGATGTTGTACATCTCATGTCGCTTCTTGGTGAGAGGTGCATATCTCACAAAGTGTTGGCGGTATCCCTCGGTGCCAGTTTTGTGGTCTTGCTCGGTCGGACGGTTGGGTTGGTTTCTCCGAGGTTCTCTGTGGTTGCGAAACCTGTCCTGAGCTGATTGTTTGTTCGTTAAATGTCGGGGAGACCGAGACCGAGGTCTCGTGGGACTCCCGTTATCATCCTCGGCACGGATGTAACCTTCCGCGAAAGTGACAAACTCCCTCAGAGTGGTCATTTTTTTCATGTGGGCTTCATAACGCAAAGTGCCCGGACCCCCTTTACGGAGCCCTTTCTTGATGGCGGCTAAGGAAAATTCGTCATTGAGGTTCTGAATTCTCCGAGATGCCTGTATGAAACGGTTAACAAACGCTCCTGTTCTTTTGCGCGGTCCCTGGACAATGTCTAGGAGCATCTCGCACGTGGCTGGCGGCGGCTTGATAATCGTATACCTCTCTAGGAATAGTTTCGCGAAGTCCTCAAATTTGTTAATGGACCTCCGGGGTATGTCATGTACCAATCCCATGCTTCCCCAGTTAAGCAAGTGGTGAAGACACGGCACATGATGGCATCGGTGGCTCCAAGGAGACGGAGTCGTTCAAGGAATCCGTACACAAAGTTGTGCGGATCCTGTGTGTCGCCGCTACCCCGAAAGCTTGGGAGGGTTGTCGGATACTTGAAATCCGTCATTGACTGGCGGTAAATGTCTCTGGACAGGGGACCATCCTCGATTCCCATAGGCCGAGAGTAGGTGCCTGTCTTTTGGGATTCGAGTTCGGCTAGTTTGGCCGCAAGTCTGGTTTGGATCAGTTCTTCGACTTGAGCCATGTTAATGCCTCGAGGAGGGGTAGGTGATCGTCGATTCCTTCTTCGATCATCCCGGCGAGTCCTATCTCGACCTCGGGGTGGACTTCGTTCGCGTTCCCTGTGGGAGCGAGATTGTTCTCGGCAAGATGGTCTGGGTCCTCTGCCATGGTTGGCTGATTCTTGTTCGTTATAGTGGTGGACTACAGGACCTCCAGCATTGGGCTCCCTCTCGGGATCAGGTCCCCTATTCTCATCTTGCCCTTCCGGCCGTCGTCCTTCGTCGGGATGGACTCTTGTTGGCAAAGCATTATGGTCCCTTCGTTCGGATTGGACCTGTTGTTCTGGTGGGATAGGTGTGTCCGTCTCCTCACCAGTTCGGACCTGCACGAATTCTCTGTTCAAATTTCGTGGTGAAACATTTGCTGGTCGGCTGTGGATACGATTTGCGGACAGAGGTCGGGGTATAGGTGCGGTGGTTAGTAAGGTCTGATGTGCAGGTCGCGGTGGTGCTTGCTGAGAACACGGTATTGGACCTGTCATGGGGTACACCCCGTGAGTGCCTCCTGGGCCCCATTGCCCAGAGGGTGTTATGTAGGGATACTGGGGACCCGTTGGCGTGTAAGGGGTGTAAGCGGCCGCGCCGTAGTGATACAACGGCGTTTGCTGAGGGTAATATGGTATGTAGGGTATCTGGTATGTACCAGTTACCGGGTTGTGCTCGGTGTAAAGGGGTCTAGTTGTGTTTCCTTCGTTGAATGGAGGTCGGTTAGCGATGTCGGGTCCCGTGTGGTGGGACGGTGCAGGTTGGGGACCAGGGGGTCGTATCCCCGAGTTGCTTGGCCTCGCCCCAGGAGGCTGACTGTGGGAGATGTTTCCCGTAGGCGGGGTTACCAAAGAAGGTGGTGTGATCGGTACTCCTGGCGGGGTTGTCACCCCGGGCGGGAGCGGGATTGATGTGTTTGGAAGCGCCATCTAATTCTCGGAGTGAACGAGGCGTGGCCCCACGGTGGTTGATACGTCCTATCTCGGGAGATGAGGCCGTATGGGAGATTGGGCTGAGTTGGGTTCGCCCTGCCAAAGGATGGCAGGCCGAAGTAAAGATCGAGTTAGGAACTCGGGGTGGATTGTGAGAGATTCGGACTCTGACCTGTATGATCTCTCTCTTGGTTAAAAGTTGCGTCCCATGTTTCCTGGGGCTTCCTGCCTTATATAGTCCAGCCATAACCGCCATCTCGGGCGTTTATGGGGGAACGTGGGCAGTTATGTCATTCGTTATTGGGACGTGGGCATTAAACGAGCCGTTTCTGGGACGTGGGCATTAAGCTAGCCGTTTCCACGGCTATCCCGTATATCGAGTTGGGCCTCAGTTTAGTGGATCTTTGGGCTTTTTCATATGACGTCGGGTTGGCCTTGTAAAGGTCCGAATCCCAGTCTTTCATGGCCCAGTTTGGAACAAGTAAAAGGGCCTGTGGAACATGGCCCTATCAACTGCTGATGAACCCCCAAAACACTCAAGCCTCAAAGAACAAGGCGTTCATAGCGCAACCTTTCCAAAACCCTAGAGACGGCAGCAAGGGGAGAGGAGTGCCCAGCACCGACCGCTGAGACCACTGCAACCACGCTGGTCACAAACAGGACGGTTGCTGGTTCCTCCATCCCCACCTTCGCCCAGTCCGAGAGAAAGGAGGCTTCGATGGCGCAAAAAAGGAGGAGTATCGCGAAGAGAAGAAGGAGAAGAAGGGGTTCGGGGCTCAAAGGGATCAATCGGGTCCAAGCGGAAGTGATGGGGTTGAATCAAACCGCACCGACTTAACAAATCCAGACCCGAATCAGATGCGACAGTTGGTGCAACAGCTCTCTGTACTGCTCCAACAAAGCAATTTAAAAAACTCTGGTATTGCACCTAATTTAATTCACAATTCTGAAATTTAAAATTGGATATTATATTCTGGTGCGACAGACCATATGACAGGAAATAAAAAATTATTAAACAATTTTAAAGAATGCAAAACCAAACAATTTGTAATTGTTGCCAACGGTGAAAAAATGAAAATTGGAGGAATAGGTACAATTAGCATTTTTTTCCAAGGAACTACCAAATGTCTTGTATGTTGAAAATTGTTCATCTAATTTGTTATCCATTAGTAAAATCACAAACGAATTAAATTACGAAGTTATTTTTTCATCAAAAAATGTGATTTTTCAGGAATGGATAACCAAGAAGGTGATTGGTGAAGGTGTTTTACAAAATGGACTCTATAATTTAAATAATGACAAAACCAATTTTAGTGTCAAGAGACAAGAGGATTTAGGAACTCTTTGGCATAGAAGAATTGAGCATCCTTCCGATAAAATTTTAAAATATATTTTTGATTTTTCTAAATTAGATTGTAGTAATTGTGAAGTGTGCAAGTTAGGAAAGCACACTAGATTACCATTTTATTCCTCAACTTGTAAGAGTGAAAAACCTTTTGAATTAATTCATTCGGATGTATGGGGACCGGCCCCTATTAATTCGTTTAATGGATACAAATATTTTGTTTTATTCATAGATGATTTTTCTCGCACAACTTGGTTATATTTATTAAAAAATAAAAGTGAAGTATTTTCATATTTTCAAGAATTCTATAATTTTATAGAAACCCAATTTGATGCAAAAATTAAAATTTTTAGATCCGATAATGGAACGAAATTTGTAAATCAAAATTTCTCAAACTTTTTTAAGCAAAAAGAAATTTTACATCAAACTACTTGTGCTTACACACCCGAACAAAATGAAGTGTCGGAAAGAAAAAATTAACATCTTCTTGAAATGACTAGGGTACTTTTATTTCAAAATAATGTCACCAAAATTTTTTGGTCGGATGCCGTTCTTACTTCAACATATTTAATACATAGATTGCCTAGTGCAAATTTAAATTATAAGAGTCCATTGGAAATCTTTTACCAAAGAAAAATTAACATAGGCCATTTGAGAATATTTGGATGCACATGTTATGTACACAAAAATAAACAAGATAAATTGGATTATACTTCGATCAAAGCCATTTTTTTGGGATACTCCTCACAAAAAAGGGCTACAAATGCTATGATCTAATTAATCACAAATTTTACATCTCTAGAGATGTAACATTTCTAGAAAATGGGCCTTATTACAAAAATATTGATAAAGAAATCAATATTCAAGAATCACAAATAATGTAATATTGCCACAAATCAATATTCCGGAAGAAAATAGAAATTCAATAGAAAATGAAAGTGAGATAGAAGAAACCTCACAAAATGAGGAAGATGAAGAAACACATGTGGAGGGAACACCATTGAGAAGGTCATCAAGACAAATACAACCCTTAACAAGGTTAAGGGACTTTGTGACATACAAGGTACAATATCCTATTCAAAATTTTATTTCTTATAAAAATATTTCATCTCCACATAAAATATTTTTAACCTCTATTTCAAAGGAACAAGAACCAAATAGTTACCATGAAACTATAAAAAATCCAATTTAGTATAAGGCTATGAAAGAGGAACTAAAAGCCTTAGAAAAGAATGAAACTTGGGTTATCGTACAATTACCAAAAAATAAAAAAACTCGTAGGATGTAAATGGGTGTACAAAATTAAATACAATAGCGATGGTACCATAGAACGGTATAAGGCGCGCTTAGTTGCCAAAGGTTATACCCAAACATATGGTATAGACTGCCATGAGACCTTTGCACCGGTAGCCAAAATGAACACCATAAGGATTTTATTTTCCATTGCGGTAAACCAAAATTGAAAATTATATCAAATGAATGTCAAAAATGCATTCCTTCAAAGAACACTTGAAGAAGAGGTATATATGACTTTACCACCCGGTCATGAAAAAGAAAACAATCACGATTTAGTTTGCAAATTGAAGAAATCAATTTATGGATTGAAGCAATCTCCGAGAGCATGGTATGGCAAACTAAGCACTTATTTAATTTCTTGTAATTTTAAAATTAGTAGTGCCGATTATTCACTTTTTGTTAAAATTGAAAAAAATAACACTACCATCATATTAGTATATGTAGATGACATTATAATCACCGGAAATAATTTAGAGGAAATTGAGGGAATAAAATCTCAATTAAAAAGAAAATTTGATATCAAGGATCTTGGTTATTTAAAATATTTTTTAGGAATAGAAATAGCACATTCAAACAAGGGTCTATTTATTTCTCAAAGAAAATATACTTTAGATTTACTAACAGAAACCGGGAAATTAGGTTGTAAGCCGGCCTCAACACCAATAGATGGCAAATACAAATTAAATTCTGAAGATGGTGAACCTTTAGATGATATAAACCAATTCCAAAGACTTGTAGAGAAATTGATATATCTTACCGTTACACGACCCGATATTTCTTTTTCGGTAAGCCAAATTAGCAAATTTATGCATACACCAAGAACACCACATCTAGAAGCAATAAATAAAATTCTAAGATATTTAAAAAGAACACCCGGGCAAGGGGTGTGGATGAAAAATAATAATTCTAATGATTTATGTGGCTATTCCGATGCAGATTGGGCTGGAAGCTTCGATAGAAAATCGACAACCGGCTTTTGCATATTTGTAGGCGGAAATCTAGTCACATGGAAGAGCAAGAAGCAAAGCGTCGTGGCACGATCAAGTGCGGAGGCGGAGTATCGTGCCATGGCATCAACCGCAAGCGAGTTGACATGGATCAAGCAACTTCTTGCGGATATGGGAATTAAAATTCAAGCACCAATAAAAATGTTTTGCGACAATCAAGCGGCAAGGCACATAACATCCAATCCCGTGTTTCACGAAAGAACTAAACACATTGAAGTGGATTGCCACTTCATTAGGGAAAAAATTCAAGCGAAAGAAATTGAAACTCCCTTTGTACGAAGTGAAGAACAATTGGCGGACATCTTCACAAAAGGATTAGATCCCAAGCCATTCGAAAAAATTGTACGCAAGTTAGGGTTGATTGACATCTACACGCCTAACTTGAGGGGGAGTGTTGAGAATCATGAGATTAGGGACTAATCAAGCCTCAGATCCGATTATGATTTAATTATCATCATTGGCTTGTTTTAGAAAAAAAAAGCAACTATATTTGTAAAATAAAGCTACTCAAACCTTTTTTCTTTTTTAGAAATTATAGGCACCCGTTAGTTTTAGATAGGAAACGGTCAAATTTATAACTGTTCTTTTTCTTCTTCCTTACTGCCTATAAAACAGCCACTATACACATCAAAAATTCAAATTTGCAATAATAAAATTCAAATCATCATATACTATATTTTCCGCACAAAATCAACAGGCATCTGATCCATGCACAAAATATAAAAGAGAGATATTCATCTTTGAAGGTTCTTTTTTTGTTTTAGAAACTACAAGGGTCGGATCCTTCATTTATATTAATAATTAAGCTTGATCGGTTATATATATGTTTTAGGATTCCGAGGTTAGAATCCAGTGGATTCATCTTTGAAGTTGCAAAATGTATTGGACAATTTAAAAGAAATTGTAAAATAATTATAAATTTGTTTAAATTGTCAAATTAAGATTTCATTAAAACAACATAGTCTATTTTTTGTATAATTGAACACACCAAATTGTTTAATTTATTTTTTTGGAAGATGTTCACGGGTCCTTAAACTCCTAATAAGTTGATGTCGAAACCTACCACCCCAGCAAGATATTTTTTTAATATTAAAAGGGACCATGAGTCAATTAATTATGTACTATATATATATATATATATAATGACACTAGCACATACCAGTTGGAATATTTATTTTATGGTCTTTTTCTTTTTAAATTAACTACGATTGTCAGAGATTATTACGCAGGGTTTTGGGGTTTTGGTTCAATTATTTGGAAATTTTACTTAATAAGTACTCTGGGTATAGGTTTTTTTTTCTTAATTGGTCTTCTTAAAATTATACAACAAAAATAAAATGAAAACATATAGAAATATAGAATTTCGTCAGTGTTTTAATTTAATTGTCTTTTGTGCATTGTAAGGGAAAAATAAATAAATATCATAATACAGACCCCACCACAAATGAAAGAGAAACTAACCTTAATTAAAAAGATAACAGAGCCAGCAAATTTCCAACAAAAGTCAAATATCATGCAAGCGAGTTTATTATTACACCATACATAAATAAAGTACCAGGGCATATCTTATATATATACTGCCCCGTCCAACTAATACGTATCATTGTAGGACTAACACAAAATATTATTTCTCACCAGAGACTATATAGAGAGGTAAACATCAGCTCATTCAATGAAACAACAACACAAATCTCCAATGAGCGAGGATCATGCTGCGGTGACAGCAATCTTCATGCCGGACTCGCAGTGGCCGGAAAAGTTGCAGATGAAATAGTTTGTTCCTCTGGCTAGCGTGATGCGATCGCCACCTGACGTGTAAACCCTGGCACCTCTTGGTGTCTTGCAGCTATTGTAGCCCGCGGCATTAACCGCGACCACGTTGTGGATAGATGGGTTGTAGTTGAAGACTATCATGTAACAAACAATGAATTAATGGATCAACAAATTGTTAGTCATCAACTAATTAAATATCTTTTGTCAATCATAAGAAAAGAATCATTTAATTAATTGAAAAGGTTAATTAGATGCCCGTCCTTTAAGACTTCTCTATAAACAATAAACCATCTTTTATTTATATTTATATTTTTACTTTTGGATCTGTCCTAACATGTATGTTAGTTTACAAATCGTTAATTTTGTATGGATGCTTATTATGGTGGTCGGTTAATTTTTTTTAATGAGCCAAAGAATTAAGGAAACGACATATATATAATGAATGACATGTATGATCGATAATTAATTCTGTTTTAGAAGAAGTGATCGACATGATAGTTGGTAGCCAGTTTCTCTTTACAATTTGATAGAATTGAAGCTCAATTAAAGGAACCCATCACAACAAACGTTGCAAAAAGAATGAAAGAACATTTTGTTTGATAAAATACTATTTGATTGTTTCTTAATTTGTGATCATAATATCAGTGTAAACAATTGATGATGTCTAAAAAAAGAAAAGACGATTTAATCTCACCGAGTACATCACCGGCCTTGAAACGCCTGCTTTTCGACCAACTGCCTGAATTGAAGCCCCAACCTCCACTGTCTCCGACTGTATACACGGCCGACTCGACCACCTCGCTTCCTAAAATAAAGCACAGAAAAACCAATCCAAGAGCCATTGTCACCTTGTTAGCACTACCTCTTCCCATGGCCATTGTGTCTAATTAATTTCTCTAACAAGGATATACTTAATCTGCAGGTTGTGTTTTGTGTTGCAAGTGTTGATAGTGCCGTGGCCTTCTATTTATAGCACAATGTTTTATTTGCCAATATAATTGGGACCCATAAATGACGACCGAACGGAGTCACGAGTGTGCTCTCAGTGATGGTAAGAGTACATATGCTCTGTTTGAATCCTCTTCTGCAATTCTATGTTTGTTTCTTTTGTTTTTAATTAAAATAAGAAAAATATGAAATTGATCTTTGCGTTAATACCGAGCATATTTTAAGAAGTTATTTGCTTCAGGAGAAATTATTGTATTGACTTGACATAGTATAGCTCATATTTAATATTTCCATCATTCTTGTGCATGTAATGTAGTTAATTTTTTTTATTAACAATGTATTAGTTTAAAAGGCATTTGATACTTGCATTATAGAAGTTATCTTAGAAAAATAAAAAGAGCCCGTTGAAAATTTAGGTCTGAAAAAGAGGTCGGCTACGGGCCTACGGCTAACCAACCACCCACAATGGTAATATTTTGGAGCGTTAAGGGTTAAATCGAGATTCATTGAACGAGATGGCTAAAATGACATCGTGTAGCGAGTCAACAACCGTTGGAAATAATGTTTGTGAGCATTGTGATCCGTGTTTTAAAATGCGACCGCATATGTCTATGCAGCTGTGTTAAGAACGTCATGCAGTCTCTCTCATGCGGTTTTGGATATGTGACAGCATATGTAGACCGTATATGCGGGTGAAAATTTTAATATGTGACGTATGGAACCAAAATTTAATATGCATTATACGATCCAACCCAAAATTCCAAATTTAATATGCGTTATGTGAATTTATAATTGTTATATACATAATTTATTATTTATGCGGAAAATATATTAATTATAAGAGGAGGGATCAAGTTACAACAAAGTTACAACAACCATTTTTTTCATTTTCAAAGTCCAAATTGTCGATCCAAACCGTTCAACATGATCTCCACAATAAAATGTGCTTGCAGATCAAATTTTACATTTTTTTGAATTTTTTTACTATTTATTAAGTATTTTACAAAAAATAGTCATATTCAGACCATTGAATTTTGTACCCATCTTAATAAATAATAATAATAAAAATGTAAAATTTGATCTGCAAGCACATTTTATTTAGATAATCATGTTAAACGGTTTGGATCGACGATTTGGACTTTGAAAATGAAAAAAATAGTTGTTGTAACTCAAATTTGTTGTAACTTGATCCCTCCTCTAATTATAATTGTGAAGCAGCATATATGTTTGATTATTATGCAAAAAAAATTTGTATTTTTCACATACAATAAGACATACTTCATGTTGTTTATACGGAAATAAATTTAAATACACGCATGTGAATGTGTATACATATGAATTCTCATTTTAAAATCCACATTAAAATCCGCATATGTGGCTGCATACCGCATATATAGTATGTAGTGGCCCTCTGCATGCATGAACAAAACCGCATTTTAAAACATTGATTGTGGTAGTGACAAATGAATTATTCGGGTTCGGTTCGGCAGGGTCAAAAGTTCGTGATTCGGAAATAATTCGGATATAATACGGAAATAATTCGGGTATAATTCGGAAATAATTTGGAATTATCTAAACTGTAGATTTTAGTCCCAAAAAAACAAAAAAAAGTTGGTGAATTATTCTTAAAATTCGTATAATTTGTAAAATTTATAAATTATTTGCGAATAATTCGGTCAAAGTTCAGTCAAAATTTTGTCAAACAAATAATCTGTCGTTCGGTTCGCCATCAGCAAATGCGAATTTTGTGACTATGTCTGTGAGTCCTGATGTCGATTATCTAAAAATTTTTTGTTTATTGCCGGTTCTTATTTCAGGAATTCTTCAATTTTTTCTTCAATTGGTAAAAAAGGGCTTTTTATAGAATAAATCAGGATAAAAGAAATCAGAATAGATTACTGAGCCGTATGAGGTAGGAAACTCTCAAGTACAGTTCTAAGGGAAAGAATTTTCTATTCCGACCGGGGAGAAAAGGCCATTCTAGAAAGCGATTCTGAAATTGCAGAGGCTTGGTCCAATCAAGCTGCTGAGTATTGGAAACAAGCTATAGCGCTTACTCCAAGCAATTATATTGAAGCACATAATTGGTTGAAGATTACAAAACGTTTCGAACTTAAATAAGAAAAGATTACTCTATATTTTTATTTTGAATTCACATTCAATTCATTAAAATGAATTTTATTTTTCTTATTTATTAGAAAATAAAAAGATATAAAATAAAAAGAAACCCATTAAAGAAATAAAATTGATTAAGAAGATCTAATCAAGAATTTGATTATAGCCTTTCCTCGAATATTTTTTTTATGTATTTGAAACTCGAATTTTCCTTTTTTTTAGTTTATCCCAATTCCTGTATGATTCAAGAAAATCTGCTTGCTTAATTTGAGAATTTTATTTGAGAATATGCTAATTTCTGTTTCCTTGTTCAAGTGCATCAAAATATTTTCAAAAATGGAATTCAATTTTATATTTTTACGCATACCAAGAATACCTTATCACCGTGTTTTAGACGAAAAACCGACTATTGCGAATTTGTAAACTGTATGATATAATCAATATCGAATTCATTGTTTAAGAATGGGAAGAAAAGCAAGAATCGTAGTTGGGAAAATATATATTAGTAGTCGATGAAATGAAAGAGGTAACTCCAATAATTTCTTTGTTATTAACGCTTTCTGTTTCTGGGAATTAGTTACTTCAACGATCTTTTATGGTTTTATGGGTATCCAAAGTACGAACGAAATGGATGTTTGTTGTCCCAACCATTCTTTTTAGTCCCGATACTTAATAAGGAAAAGGGTTATTTCGAACAAAGTTTTTGTTTTGTTGATTTCTAAGTGTAGTGCTTTTTCCCTATACTTAATAAGGTATTTAGTAGAGTAGGATTTACCCGCAATACGAAGAAACCTATGGGTTTAATCTTTTGCTCAATGCTCAAATGGATGATTAAAGCATCTGAGATTGCATCAATCGAGGATACACGACAGAAGGGATTTATTGTTTTACCCTCACAAACTTTACCTTCACCAAGCGTAGGTTTCTTTTCATTATTAGATTTTTTCTATCCCGCAATACGTTTTTCTTGTAAGACTTAATTTCTTGTAAGACTTAACTACAGGCTAAAAAAACAAGAAAAAAGAATCAAATCACACCATCTCTGTAATAGGTAAATGCCTTTTTTTCTCCTGAAGTTGTTGGAATTATTCCCAACAATATATTGGCTAAAATTGAAAAGGTCTTATCTATAAAATTCCCATTTATACGCGATCTAGGCATAATTACTAATCCGTTATATAATTCTTTTCATTACCCCTCGAGAAAATGATCTTAACAACAAAGTAAATATAAAGTCAAAAATTACGTAAAAAAAAAAAGACTAGGTTTTGTTTCATTTAAGTTCAATAAAATAAAAAAAGATTTTATTTGACTATGTTATGTAGATAATTCAAGAAGTTTTTTTGGTTAGAATTCAAACAAAGGAAAAATCTTTTCATCATAAAATAAATCTTCCAAATATTAATTATATGTTTTATTTGCATAATATGTGGCATAATAAATATGCCACATCATAAATCTAAAAATTTGAAATAAAAAATTCATGGGACGATTATCTATTTAAAAATAGATCCGCGGAGTATTTTCTTTAAAAGAAAATAGAAAACTGGAAAGGTATTATTTATTCTTATGAAACCTTTTAGTAATAAGAAAACTCCCCATTCACTCAGTTTTTCATCAAAAAATATAGAAAAAATATATATATAATATATAGAGATTATAATATTAGGAGAGATGGCCGAGTGGTTGAAGGCGTAGCATTGGAACTGCTATGTAGGCTTTTGTTTACCGAGGGTTTGAATCCCTCTCTTTCCATTTTTTAAATTCTTCACTGTTCTTTATTAAAACAATATAATTAATATAATTATTGATAGTACCATTGCAGCGCAGCAATAAAAAAACTTTTTCCTTTTTTCCTGTATCGATAAAATTGTTGAACAAAGTGATTAAGAATTTATAAAGGAAGGTTTTTTTTAATGAGAAAGATTAACCTTGCCTTTTTTTATGTTTCAGATTGGGACAAATCACCGTAAGTTGTTTACGTCTACGAACTAATCGACATCTTTTACAAATTTTACGAACTGATGCTCCAATTTTCATATTTCTTATGTATATCCGACGAAAGTGGCGAAGTTTTGGCTGTCCCTTGGCCTAAGTATATCTTATCCGACGAAAGTGACGTTAGTGAATATACGATATAAGTTTTTGATATTCCCAAACTTGGTATCCAAAATTGAGGATATATTGGATATACCGTGGGTAATTCTTGAAAATATTCTTGACTCTGATAAGTGAGAAAATCTTTTTGAAATGAACTCTGATATGATAAATAATAAGATTTCGAGTATTTTTATATCCCTAAAACTAATAAATAAGACTCATCTGTCTGGAAAAAAGAATGATTCTTTCTTTTAATGGGTCTTCTCCTTTTCTTTCTTTGACACTTTCTTTATTTTCATATGAGTCATTGATACCGGATCAGTTCTTCTTATTAATCCCTTTCGTTCTTATTTTTGCTGGATATCTCGCTTGTTTCAACCTTAGTTCATATGCTACTGTTGAAGCATGAATTGAAATCTTAGATCAAAGCACTATGTATGGATGATATAAACTGATCTTTTCGGAGTAAGCTCCACTCGGGGGGATATATGTTATCGAATTTATTATTTCAAATTAGAACATATTGAAAACTTATTCCAATATATGTATAACAAATTCGGACTCATTTATATTTATATGTCTCTTTTGCTGAAACCTTTTACTATCTACTATCAGATTTCCTAAATATCATGTATATCTTAAGAATATGATATTTAGATCAAAGAACATATTGAAAACTTTACAATATGGATATACATTTATCGAATTTGTTATTTCAGCAAGTATGATGGTTCTTTGATCCCTATATATGTTTTCCTTTGACCTCGATACTTAAGAAAGCTAAAGCCAACCGACCGAAATACATATTCAATCATCATATTCTTAAGAATATATACATATTCTTAAGAACCATCATACTTGCTGAAATAACAAATTCGATATACATATATCCCTAAATTTTCCTTTGACCTCGATACTCCTAAGACTGTCCCTTGGCCTAAGTTTTCCTTTGACCTCGATACTTAAGAAAGCTAAAGCCAACCGACCGAAATACATATTCAATCATCATATTCTTAAGAATATATACATATTCTTAAGAACCATCATACTTGCTGAAATAACAAATTCGATATAAATTTAGTTAAATCAATGTATTTTCATCATAATTGTCTTTTTGAAAACATGTACGTACTATTACGGAATAATAAAACTTATCTGAAAAGCTGCTATTTCTAACTTGAACTTGTTCCATACGAGTCTCCTTTATTCATTAGAAAATAAGACGTTAGTGAATTCTAATATACGATATAAGATCATTTATTATCAGAACTCAGACGGGATAAAATCCGATATTATCGGTTGGCTTTAGCTTTCTTAAGTATCGAGGTCAGAATAAATACAATATATGAAAATAAAGAAAGTGTCAAAGAAAGAAAAGGAGAAGACCCATTAAAAGAAAGAATCATTCTTTTTTCCAGATAGATGAGTCTTCTTTAATAGCTTTCATAGTATTCGTATAAAACTCGGAAGCCCTCCATAAAATCATCTATATCCGTTTCTACGGTTTCAAATATCATTAGGGCCTCCCCATCGACCAAATCACGGACCGTCCTCATACCCAAACTTGAAAAAAGGAGTTCGCCCAGTTTCTGGCCGAAGAAACATTCAACCGTAAATATCTTCAAGGGACACCCTCGTCACGCCTTTTGAGTTTTAAAAAAGAGAGCCTTTTCTCAAAACTCAGAAAGACGTGTCTAAGATCTTCCTTCATAGGACCTCCTCGTATGAACATAAAAGAAAAAACGAATCAAAGAATCATAATTGTCTTTTTGAAAACATGTACGTACTATTACGGAATAATAAAACTTATCTGAAAAGCTGCTATTTCTAACTTGAACTTGTTCCATACGAGTCTCCTTTATTCATTAGAAAATAAGATAAAGTGAGTTCTAATATACGATATAAGATCGTTTATTATCAGAACTCAGACGGGATAAAATCCCATATTATCGGTTGGCTTTAGCTTACCCAATTTCTTAAGTATCGAGGTCAGAATAAATACAATAATTCAGAATGGAAAAAAGACAAAATCGCTCGATTGCTTTAATTAAAATAGGATATCCTATCATCAATTCAAAAATTTTGGGATGAACGGGTAGGTTATATTCTTGATCTTGGTTATCAATATAGAAATCGCTGTATGAACATAAAAGAAAAAAACGAATCAAAGAATCATAATTGTATTTGTCTAATTAATAGCTCTCAAAGTATTCGTATACTTTGAGGAAGCCCTCGCAAAAATCATCTATATCCGTTTCTTCTGAAAAATCAAAAACGGTTTCAAAAATTATTAGAGCCTCCACATCGACCAAATCACGGACCGTCCTCATACCTAAACTTGAAAAAAGGAGTTCGCCCACTTTCTGGCCGAAGAAACATTCAACCGTAAAATTTTGATACGGACACTCTCGTCTTTTTAAAGTCGAGAGTTTTTTATCAAAATCATCAAAAATTCGTAACCACTGTAACCACATCCTAAGATCTTCGTTCATACGAGTCTCCTTTATTCATTAGAAAATAAGACGTTAGTGAATTCTAATATACGATATAAGATCATTTATTATCAGAACTCAGACGGGATAAAATCCCATATTATCGGTTGGCTTTAGCTTTCTTAAGTATCGAGGTCAGAATAAATACAATATATGAAAATAAAGAAAGTGTCAAAGAAAGAAAAGGAGAAGACCCATTAAAAGAAAGAATCATTCTTTTTTCCAGACAGATGAGTCTTCTTTATTAGTTTTAGGGATATAAAAATACTCGAAATCTTATTATTTATCATATCAGAGTTCATTTCAAAAAGATTTTCTCACTTATCAAAAAAGTTTTTGATTATCTTGAAAATAAGGATTAGAATCAATATAATCAAAAATCTGCGATAAAAGATTTTGAATTGAAAATCAATACGAAATCTCAAAAAAATGAATCGGAATACAAAAAAACCGCTATACATTAATTCCATTAACTCATCTTCGTTAATGGACATTAATGTATAGGCTAGCATAAGCCCGTGAATGAGCTTAGCATATTGGTCAATTTGGTTTTCTAAATGAATATTCCGAAATTTGAACATTTTCAAAATGCATCCTATAAAATAGAGAAAAATCTCTATCACGAATTTATAGAACACATAGAAAAAAATGTACAATTCGAAATTATTCGTGAAAGAATCAAGTTCCACGATATAAAATCGTGGATCAAACCAAAATGAGCAAAACATAATAAAAAATATAACAAAACGATTCCATAAATCGAATAGAAATGCAGATAATATTTTTAGCATAAACCTCCTCTATTTTTAGAAAAATGAAAGATACCGTGGAACGCCAATAATTCACTAAGAACACCTTTGAAAAGATTACGCGGTACAATTGAATCCAACGAGCCCTTTTCCAATAAGTATTCAGCTTCCTGTACACCCTCGGGTACTTCGATCTTCATTACTTCTTCAATCACTCTTTTACCTGCAAATGCAATGGTTGCATCTGGTTCACCAATAATTATATCGCCAAGCATTCCAAAACTGGCTGTGACACCACCTGTTGTAGGCGATGTCAGAAGTGACACTAAAAATAAGTTTTCATGGAATTGAAAATTCAATAAAGTCGAAGATATTTTACCCATCTGCATTAAGCTGAAACTTCCTTCTTGCATACGAGCTCCTCCAGAAGCACAACAAATGATGAGAGGTAAGGATTTTCTCGTAGCATATTGAATTAGACGGGTTATTTTTTCACCCACTACCGATCCCATACTTCCTCCGATAAACTCAAAATCCATAACCGCAAGTGCTACAGGGATACCGTCGAGTTGACCTATTCCTGTTTGAACAGCGTCAGTCAAACCTGTTTTTCTTTGATAAGAATCGACCTTATCCATGTAAGGTATATCTTCTTCAGATTCTGTTGATTCTTCTGATTCTTGTGATTCATCAGATTCTGTTGATTCTTCTGATTCTTCATATTTTGTTGATTCTTCTGATTCTTCATATTTTGTTGATTCTTCTGATTCTTGTGATTCCTCAGATTCTGTTGATTGTTCTGATTCTTCATATTTTGTTGATTCTTCTGATTCTTCATATTTTGTTGATTCTTCTGATTCTTGTGATTCCTCAGATTCTGTTGATTCTTCTGATTCTTGTGATTCCTCAGATTCTGTTGATTCTTCTGATTCTTGTGATTCCTCAGATTCAGTTGATTCTTCTGATTTTATTGATTTTTTTGAATTTTGATTAGCATCTTCATCATAAGCAAGGTTTTTTTCTTTTTCTTCTATTTCTGCTTTTGTTTCTATTTCTGCGAGAAGAAATAGTTGCTCTATTTCGTTTCGAGTATATTTCTTTCCAATCAATTTGTTGAATTCCTCTTCATCTGATTCGAGTTTATCTTCATTCATTTTATCCAGTTCCTCTTGATCTAAATCTAGTTCTTCTTCAAGTAATTCTTTCTCTATATTTTTTCATTTCTCTTCCATTTGTTCTCCACTTGTAATCATCTTTTTGAGTTTATTTTGTTTCATCTTTTTTGATTCCTCCGAAAGATATTTGATTCATTATATGTCCTGCAAAAAAAATACGGAGTGTTGATAACGATTTGTTTTATATTATACCATGACTTTTGTATATCCATACGCAGATATTTCTGAAAAATTTGTTGAAATATCAAAAAGAAATCCTTTTCATCCCTTTCTCTCAAAAAGAGATTTTCTTCTTCATATTCATAAGAGGGGCAAAATTTGAAAAAAATCAATCAAATGAAGACAAGCTTCACGAAGTGCTTCTACAGGAGTCAAACTTCCATTCGTGCATATCTCGAGAAATAGTATTTCCTCGGAGTCAATTTTTTTTTTAAGCGGATCATAATACTGTTTATTAGCATGATACGTATAATTGACCTGTAGCACAGGAGTAAATGTGCTATCTATGGGAAAAGTAAAACTGCAATTTTCATCGCTATAATCGCCATATTTGACATTGTCATTGACGACACTTCTTTTTACATTTCCATTGAAACTTCTACTTTCAAATCCATTAATTCCCCTATGATTTCTAATCTTCGAAGCAGTATCTAAGTGTCGAGGGTGATACCCTCTATCTCGTTCTAATATCAATTCAATTGATAAATCTATTGGTCCTGTTATATACGCAATAGGTTGGTCTTCGTTGACTATGTGAACAAAATCCGGTAGGTTTATATTTTTGGCAGTAAAAAGCATTGGACCACTCTCCGAAATCGATATCGATGCTTTGATAACTTGATTGGTGAGGCTTTTCAAGACAATTGTCTTGAGATTTTGTAATATTTCATCTACAGATTCTCTTATACCAGGTATAGTACTATATTGATGAAAAGATTTTTCTTGTTTTTCTTTCAATTGAAATGTAGCATGTGTTATACGTGTTCCTTTTATTTCTGCAAGTAGAACTCTTCTTATGGTAGTACCTAATATATTAGCCTGACCTTCCTTAAGCGACGATAGCATGAAACGACCATAATGTAAACTACGACTTTGGCGGATAAAGGAAACAGATTTCCATTCATGTTTATTGGTCATAGGTTCGATTGCACCTCTCTTAGTATTTATAAAAAAAATAAAAGTTTCATGATTGTATGGCTGAGGGTATAATAGTTGATGCCCGAGACCAAGTGACTATTATTTCTCTCTCCTCCCCCATTTTGATTTTTTCAAATGTTTCCGATAAATGCTTAGCTACAAATCTTTTCTTTACTACAATTCTTTTTTTGACAATTCTTTTTTTTTCACCTATCACAGCTGATTACTCCTTTTTTTGCATGGTAAAGATTGATTGTTATTCTATGTCCTATAGATCTATCAAAAACAGGTCTAAATACATCATAACATCGAACCAAGGCCCTTGTAGAACCTTGGTATTTCTTAAATTGAAAAAAAGAACATAAAGAAACTTCCTTCTTTATATTCTTTTTATTCTTTTTTTCATCTCTTCTAAAAAACAAAAACAATAATAGACTTTCGAGAATTCACGATTGAATTCTTGTATATTGTTTTGAGGAAACAGTGAGACTCGATTATATAGATCGTCAAAATCTATAAGATCTTTCAGGGTGTTTAATTCGGCTTCCTTAAGAAGCCTTGATACATCCCGTCCAAAAAATTGAGCAATTTCAAAAGTATGGAATTCGAAGACATTTTCCATCTTCTTCAAACGCGAAATCTTTTTAAGTAGAGTGAATTGAAAGGACTTTTTGATGCTAGATTCTTTTGCGGGGCTAGAATCTGCTTTGCTTAACCAATAAAGATGTGCTTGGTTTAAGGAATACAGATGATTATAAAGGTTTTCGAATCCACCAAGGAATGAATATATATCGTTTCCAGAGAAGTAGATTAAAGAATAAAAATCTCTACAATCTATGAGGTCCTGAAACGTTTTTAGAGATTTTTTCTGAAAAATCTTGAATATTTTGCGTGGAAAGAATTCAGCAAGGTTATCTACTTGTTTTGTATTTAACTGCACTTCCAATATTTTGATCCTGGCCATATTATCCAAAATACGCCAAAATTTACGATTGAAATTTTGCCTGTCAATCGTAGACTAGTCAACATTTAAATTTTCTCTTTTATCCCCAGACGAGAAAACATTTAAATTGATATGTAGATAAACATCCTGGAAATCGCGGCGACTAAGACTAAAAATACAGATCAATCCCGAAGAAAATAAGTCCTGGATTTGGTAGGAAGCGAATGCTTCTTCCGTCTCCAGAGTCCGCAAGTGAATAATCATATCAACAAGAACAGATTGATAAGATTTTTTGGTTTTTGTCATATGTTCGATTGCACCTCTCTAAAAAATAAAAAAATAAAAGTTAAAGATATTAAATAAAAAAATAAAAGTTTCATGAATGTTTGGCCAACCATTGAGGGTAGAATAGTTGATGCCCGAGACCAAGTGACTATTAGTTCTCTCTCCTCCCCCTTTTTGATTTTTTCAAATGTTTCCGATAAATGCTTAGCTACAAATCTTTTCTTTACTACAATTCTTTCTTTGACAATTCTTTCTTTGACAATCCTTTTTTTGACAATCCTTTTTTTGACAATCCTTTTTTTTTCACCTATCACAGCTGATTACTCCTTTTTTTGCATGGTAAAGATTGATTGTTATTCTATGTCCTATTATAATAATTCAACAATTTTTTGTCAATAGTCAAAAATCTATCTTTTATTCACTTGAATAAGCAAACGTGAAAATTTTTCTTGTCTTCATTCCTTTTTCTTCTATTTGATACACAGATTCTATTTGATACATAGATTGAAAGGCTTTTTTGATAGAGTAAGACAGAATGGATTCAAAAAAAAAGATGTCTGACATATATATTCGAGAGATTCATATATTATTCATATATTGATGATATGGAAATATCATCTTGCATATATATTATAGTATAATATAAAAATATTGATAATATGAGAATACTATCTTGCATATATGAAATGAGACGACACTACAACGAAGTTCCGAGAGTTACGAAGTAAGCTTGGGACTTATATTGTTTATTGGTTGAGAACAAAAGTTGAACTCTAAGAGGTAGAATCTGCCGTTGTTCCTCAGTAGCTCAGTGGTAGAGCGGTCGGCTGTTAACTGATTGGTCGTAGGTTCGAATCCTACTTGGGGAGATTGGATTAGTTCTTAATGAAAGAATAAAGAATTTCATTAAATAAAGGCTTTGCCTTAGCAGGAGGTAACCCCTTCCTCATCTTTATTTCTATTGCAAAAGAGCTTCTTTTATCAAATTCTGTTCTATAATAATGGATATTCTTAATAAGGAAGAAGGCTTTTTGGCTATGCTACTAATAATTATTACTTAATTCAAGAATAAATGTATAACTTTGTATTTAGGTATTTATTTTGATTTAGGTTTTTATTTGATTTTATTGGTATTGCAAAGATTTTTTCTCAATATTCGAAACCCTCATACAAGGGCCTTGGTTCCATGTTATGATGTATTTAGACCTGTTTTTGATAGATCTATAGGACATAGAATAACAATCAATCTTTACCATGCAAAAAAAGGGGGGGGGGAAATAAAAAAAAAAGATAAAAAAAATAATTTTTTACTTTCGCAACCCTTGACAAATTGAATTTTATTTATTAAGCTATTATATCAATTTTAAAACTACCAACTAAAAAAAAGGAGAAATTAAATTATGCTAACAAATAAAACGGGAAATTCCACAAGGCGTTTTGGAATTTTCTTCAAAAGAATAAAAGTACTTTTGAATTTCACAAGACGGGTTAGGATTTTTTTCAAAAGAAGAAAAGTACTTTTTATTGTAAAAAAAAACTACTTTTTTTAGTAAAAAGAATTCTAATTCTACTATTTTTGGTAATAGTAACTCGATCTCGAGTAATAGTCACTTGGTCTCGGGTATCAACTATTATACCTGGCCCTACATTTTCTTTTTTTTGAAACACTAACACAGGTGAAATCGAACCTGTGACCAATAAACATGAATGGAAATCTGTTTCCTTTATCCGCCAAAGTCGTAGTTTACATTATGGTCGTTTCATGCTATCGTCGCTTACGAAAGGTCAGGCTAATATATTAAATACTAGAATCCGCAGAGTTCCACTTGCAGAAAAACAAAAAAAATCTTTTCATCGATATACGGAATCTGTGAATGAAAGATTCAAAAAAGAAGCTTTGGCAACACAGAGATCAATTCCCTGGAATCCTTTATTTTATCTAGATTTTGATCGAGAGGAAGTCGATCAAAATATACTA
>CM051474.1:4942500-4970000 GCA_028015225.1 Carex myosuroides | reverse complement strand
TAGAACTCAACAGTTACACCTACTTGTTCAACACTATATTTAGATTCTGCCCTTCTAAAAGGAACATCGGCTCTAACAATCCCGTCTTCATCTACCAAAACTACCGGAAATGTTTCAAAAAAGGTAGGCATACGACGTACAAAAAGCTCCCGACCTTCTTTATCTCTAAAAAGGGGGTGTCCTAACCATCCAACCGCTATTCCATCTCCGTTATCCATTGAACCTGCTCTAAATAATCCCCCCTTTGCCGGATTATTACCAATGTAATCATAAAAAGCTAATTTATGAGGAATTTTAGACCAAGCTTCCGATAAACTTAGATTTTCGGCTAGCCCGGCGCTAACTCTTCGATATATTTCTTGTTGAAAGTATCCCTGGTCCCATTGATAACGAGTAGGACCAAATAATTCGATTGGGGTAGTTGCTGAACCATACCACATAGTTCCTGCAACAACAAAAGCTGCAAAAAAGACAGCAGCAATACTACTGGAAAGTACAGTTTCAATATTGCCCATGCGTAATCCTTTGTATAGACGTTGAGGCGGACGGACACTCAGATGGAATAAGCCTGCTAATATACCTAAGGTGCCTGCAGCAATATGATGAGAGGCTATTCCTCCTGGAACAAAAGGATCAAAACCATCCACACCCCAAGCTGGATTGACAGCTTGTACTTTTCCAGTTAGTCCATAAGGATCGGACACCCATATTCCAGGACCGTACAAACCTGTTACATGGAATGCGCCAAAGCCAAAGCAAGCTACACCTGAGAGAAATAAATGAATTCCAAAAATCTTGGGCAAATCCAACGAAGGTTTTCCTGTACGTTCATCACAGAATACTTCTAAGTCCCAATATACCCAATGCCAGATAGCTGCCAAGAAGCACAAACCAGAAAACACTATATGTGCCGCTGCAACACCTTCATAACTCCAAATACCTGGATTGGTTACAGTTCCTCCTGAAATATTCCAACCGCCCCATGAATTGGTTATTCCTAAACGAGTCATGAAAGGTATAACGAACATACCCTGTCTCCACATTGGATCAAGAACAGGATCAGAGGGATCAAAAACCGCTAATTCGTATAAAGCCATCGAACCGGCCCAACCAGCAACTAGAGCTGTGTGCATTATATGAACAGAAAGTAATCGACCGGGATCATTCAATACGACAGTATGAACACGATACCAAGGTAAACCCATGGAAACACCCCTTTATCAAAGAAAAATAGAAACTATATCACCTTATTTTATCGCATTAAAGTAAGAAGACTATATACTGTGTACCTAACCTAAAACTCTTTTTCAGTAGATTCTGTGGGTTCATTTTGATTTCATCTCATTGAAAATCAAAATAAGGGAACAACTCTGTTCGTAAGAACAAAGAGAAGCAGATATATTCTATACCCGATAAGTACCAATACGCAACGGGAAGATTGCATTATTGGAGAATAAATGGATACTTTTTGATCATTCGAATGATCAATCAATCCCTTCGTTACAGTTTTTTTGAATCGACCTATAAAATAAAAAGAAACCCATTAAATAAAGAAATAAAATTAATTAAGAAGATCTAATCAAGAATTTGATGTGTGTACAATAGCTATGGGATTAGCAGGGACATCTTTGATCCTGGCCGGAGGAACAATTACTAGATGGATAGCATACCCTAAAGCTAGGATTTTGATTCACCAACCTAGAAGTGCCCGTATTAGGACAAATACAAATTATAGATGTATTAATGATGGAAGCAGAAGATATGCTTGAACTTCGTAACACAATTGCGGATATTTATGCAGAAAATACAGGTAAACCTGTAAATGTTATACAGAAGGATCTGGAAAGAGATTCTTTTATGTCGGTAACAGAAGCTCAAGATTATGGTATTATCGATCACGTAGCGTAGCAAAGTTCAAAAAAGAAAATGAAATAAAAGAGTGATCTGAGTGATTTTGTGTAAATCTATTTTAAAGTTGAATTTTCCTTTTTTGAATATTAAGTATTCAATATTCAAAAAGGGAAAATTTATTTATTTAAATTTAATAGGGTTCTTAATCTTTATATAGTAAGAAGAATACTCGATGAAAAAAATTGCCTCCAATAGGATTTGAAGCTATACCAAAGGTTTAGAAGAGCTCTGTCCTATCCGTTAGACAATGGACGCTTTTCATACCATTGCTCGAATATGCTATATAAAAAAATATAGGAAGATAGAGCACGATTTAAACATAGGAGAAAGAGGGGATGGACAAATTCGAATTTGTAATAGAAAGGTTACACTAAGAGTATTAAATTCCCAGTCATTTTTTTTTATGTGTTTTGAATAATTATTATGAAATCCAAATGAGTCCATATTCAATCTATTTATGGAAGAACTGTATTTCTATGCAATATGAGATATTCAGTAGCTAAACAACACCATATATTTAGTTCGATCGTGGACTTTCCCTTAGTGGAAAGTGATTTTACTAAAGAACGCACTTCCACGTAATAACTCCACTAAAGGGGATCCTATTAGTGGAATAGCTTCAGGTACACCAGTAACGATTTTGACTGCCCAATAACCAATTTGATCCCAAGGTAAGGAATAGCCAGTTACACCAAAAGATGCCGTTAATACAGCCAAAACCACACCTGTAACCCAAGTTAATTCGCGGGGTTTTTTAAACCCACCAGTGAGATACACACGAAATACGTGTAGAATCATCATTAGAACCATCATACTTGCTGACCATCGATGAACGGATCGGATTAACCAGCCAAAGTTGGCCTCAGTCATTATATATTGAACAGAAGAGAAAGCTTCTGTAACAGTAGGACGATAGTAAAAAGTCATAGCAAAACCTTTTACTATCTACTATCAGATTTCCTAATTAGAACTTTAGGAGGCCAAGGGACAGTCATTTACTTATTCTCTATTGGTCTCTATGGATTAATTACAAGTCGAAACATGGTTAGGGCACTTATGTGCCTTGAACTTGTACTTAATTCCGTTAATATAAATCTTTTAATTTTTTCTGACATGTTTGATAATCGACAATTAAAAGGAGACATTTTATCCATCTTTGTTATAGCTATTGCAGCTGCTGAAGCTGCTATTGGATTAGCAATTGTTTCATCCATTTACCATAACAGAAAATCAACTAGTATTAATCAATCAAATTTATTAAAAAATTAGTTATATTTACCACATAGATAAACTATCCAAAAAAGCTTAATTTCTATACTTTATTTTAAAAAATTTATTAATTGAATTTTTTTACTGATTCTTTTATTTGTTTTAATAACTTTTTGAATTGAATTATTCTTAGTGAAACAAGAAAAACCAATTCGTGAAAAAATTCGCATTTAGTACGTGTAATTCTATTGTTGAGATCAAATTCTCAATCTTTTGGCCTTTTTTTTAAGTAGATTCCATTATAAAAATTATTTCAATTTATTGAAAATTTTTTAATGAACCACTGCTTCATCTGGTGTCTAGAATATAATTGACTCGTTTACTACTTTGACCAGATCGAAAATTTTTAATTTTCAAAATTCTAATTTAGAAATTCAATGTCACATTCAGTAAAAATTTATGATACCTGTATAGGATGTACTCAATGTGTGCGAGCTTGTCCTACGGATGTATTGGAAATGATACCTTGGGATGGATGTAAAGCCAAGCAAATTGCCTCCGCACCAAGAACGGAAGATTGTGTAGGTTGTAAAAGATGTGAATCTGCCTGTCCAACAGATTTTTTAAGTATCCGTGTTTATCTAGGGCCTGAAACAACTCGTAGCATGGCTCTAGCTTATTGATACGTTACAAAAAGTTCCACCTGAATCATTTGATTCCTATTTACCGAAAAAATCCGTACTCGATGAAAGCTATAATCTCGAGCACGGGTTTCTCTGGTCAAAATGTATTTCACTCTTAATCATTCATGAATTTTTTTCCTTGGTTAACAATACTTGTTGTTTTTCCCATATTTGCAGGTTCTTTTATTTTCTTTTTTCCTTACAAAGGGAACAAGATCTATCGATGGTATACTCTATGTATATGTTTACTAGAACTTATTCTAACAGCTTATGTATTTTTTTTTTATTTCCAATTTGATGATAAATTAATCCAACTTACAGAAAATCTTAAATGGATAGATATTTTTGATTTCCAGTGGAGATTGGGAGTTGATGGGCTTTCCATAGAACTTATTTTATTCACAGGCTTTATTACTACTTTAGCCAGTTTAGCAGCTTGGCCAATTACTCGAAATTGCCAATTGTTTTATTTTCTAATGTTAGCAATGTATAGTGGTCAAATGGGATTATTTTTTTCTCAAGACCTTTTACTTTTCTTTATCATGTGGGAACTAGAATTAATTCCCATTTACTTACTTTTATCCATGTGGGGGGGTAAGAAACGTCTTTACTCGGCTACTAAATTCATTTTATACACAGCAGGAGGATCTATCTTTTTATTAACTGGAGTTCTAGGTATGGGTTTGTATGCTTCCAATAAACCAGTACTAGATTTTGAAAGATTAATTAATCAATCATATCCTATCGTATTAGAAATCACATTTTATATCGGCTTTCTTATTGCATATGCTATCAAATTGCCAATTATACCCTTGCATACATGGTTACCAGATACCCACGGAGAAGCACATTATAGTACATGTATGCTCTTAGCTGGTATTTTATTGAAAATGGGAGCATATGGATTAATTCGGATTAATATGGAATTATTACCCCATGCTCATTCTATATTTTCTCCTTGGTTGGTAATAATAGGAACGATACAAATTATTTATGGAGCTTCAACTTCTCTTGGTCAACGCAATTTAAAAAAGAGAATAGCATATTCTTCTGTATCTCATATGGGTTTTATAGCTATAGGAATTGGTTCTATAACCGACATAGGACTAAATGGAGCTATTTTACAAATGCTTTCTCATGGATTTATTGGTGCTGCATTTTTTTTCTTGGTAGGGACGAGTTGTGATAGAATTCATTTTTTTTATCTTGAAGAAATGGGAGGGATATCTATCTCAATGCCTAAAATATTTGCTTTGTTCAGTAGTTTTTCGACGGCTTCTTTTGCATTACCAGGAATGAGCGGTTTTATTGCAGAATTTTTAGTATTCATGGGACTTATTATTAGTCAAAAATATTTTTTAATACCAAAAATCATAACTACTTTCGTAATGGCTGTTGGAATAATATTAACCCCAATTTATTTTTTATCTATATTACGTCAGATGTTCTATGGCTACAAGTTATTTCATATTTCAAACTCGAATTTTTTTGATTCGGATTCTGGATCACGAGAAGTCTTTCTTTCAACCTGTCTTTTTTTTACCAATAATAGGAATTGGTATTTATCCTGATTTTATTTTATCATTATCCATTGAGAGAGTGCAAACTATCTTGTCTAATTATTATCATAGATAGTATTTTATTCATTTGGAATAAAATTGAAGCTTCTATCTATAATAAAAAATAAAATAGAATTTTTCTATTGAAATTTTATAAATTATAAAAGATTTTTTCGTTTTATTCTAAAACGAACGAAATTCTAATCCGAGAAGATATATGTTGAGTTTTTGAGAATTCTTTTAAAATTCTCAAAAACTCAATATAAAGATTTATATATATAGATTTTTTTTATATAATATAAAAAAATCTTTTTTCTTTTAGTTTTTCCTTAATTAATTCCTATAGATATAGATATGGGTCTGTTTTTTAATATAAAAATTCAATTTTTATATAAATCTGAATGAACCGTAGCTATGTAAACCTATTCCTAAAAGATTGATACCAAAGTAAGATATCCAAATAATAAGAAATCCAATAGAAGCTATAAACGCAGAATTTTTACCTTTACAGTTTTGATTCATTCTAATATGCAAATAAATTGCAAATATAATCCAAGTTATAAATGCCCAAGTTTCTTTTGGATCCCAATTCCAATAGGATCCCCAAGCTTCATTAGCCCATACTGCTCCACAAAGAATACCTAAGGTTAAAAGGATAAATCCGAAACTAATAACACGATAACTCCAATAATCCAAACGCTCAATTAATTCATATTTGTAATAGTTTGGAGATAAAGCAAAGGAGTTTTTTTTTCAAAATATTTATCTTTTCTTTCCAATAATGAATTTGGCCGTTTGGAACAGAATGACATAATTTCTCAAAATTAATCTTTTTCTGACATGTAAGAGTTAAAAGAGCAACTGATAATAAAGATCCGCATAAAAGAGCTCCATAACTCAACAACATCATACTTACATGCATCATTAACCACTGAGATTGTAGTGCAGGTGCTAATATTGTGGACTTATGCATTTCTGCTGAGAGACAGAAACCTGATGTGGCAAAACCTTGAGTCAAAATGGTACTTGGTGTAGTTATTGTGTTTAACTCATTTTGATGATTCTGAGTCTTTGGAACCATATGAATAACACAAAAACTACATGAAAGAAAGATTAAAGACTCATATAAATTACTTAATGGAAAGTACCCTGAATAAATCCAACGAAAAATTAATAATTCAGTTGTAGATAAAAAAATAATAATCATCCCTTTTTCTAAGGAATTACGTAATTCAACAATTTCGCCAAATAATAAGGTAATCAAATTAATTATAATGACAATTGAAATAATTGAAAAAGATATATGAGTTAATATATGTTCTATATTTAGAAATATCATAAAAGAATTCTCCTTACAGGATTTTGAATTTCTCAATATATTTTAACATATATAAAGCCATGCCGCCACTCGGATTCGAACCAAGAAGTTAGTTTCAAACTTCCATTAAGAAGCTGGTTTGAAACATTTACCACAAAGAAAGCTTTTACTAAAAATATAACTAATAAATACAATACTAGTAGTAAGAGCAATAAGCTAACTGCTGTTTACAACAGTGTGTCCACGTATTGTACCACACTGCAGAAGGCGCAGATACTGCTCACCTTCCAACAGTAAGCAATGGTAATAAATACTCCAATCCACTGCTCAGAGGAGCGTCCTGCTCTAGTCTAGCGTACTGCTGCTTTACTTTTGTTAAGCAGTGGTCAATCGTCAGACACTGAAAAAAATTGTCTTGCAAGCTCAGCAATGTGTGAACACAACATATTGTTTATACCAATCATATCTACCTTGGTCCACCATAGCATAGCGGCTTATTTTAAATTCTAATTGAATCATAAGAAGTTGTAAAGATTCCAAAATTCTATTCGGACTCGAACCTAGATATGTTTGTTACTGCTAAGAACAGCATGTCTCCTAATTTTAATAGGAAACATGGTAACTTTAATTTTAAATTCAAGTTGAATTCATAAGAAGTTGTCAAGATTCAAAAATTCAATATTGAAATAAGAATTTTGAAAATCAATTAAAGAATTCTCATTACATTAATAAATAAATTTTATACATCACATTATTAATTTTTGATAATAAATTTTGAATTTTGAATTTTTCAATATATTTGAACATGTATATAGTCATGCCGCCACTCGGACTCGAACCGAGATACGTTATGTACTGCTTCCTAAGAGCAGCGTGTCTACCAATTTCACCATGGCGGCTTGTTTTCAATAATAATGGAATTCATGATTAATTGTCAAGATTCAAAAATTCTAAGAAACTTGAGAATCAATAAAGAAGATTTGTTTCGTCTTATATTGATTATTTAGAAAAAATCCTGCTTCTTTTACATAATATATTACTGCCATTTTTCATTTTTTCATTTTTTTTTGTATTTATCTTATTTTCTTATTAAGAATGATAAGAATAAAAAAATTTATTTCTTCATATTAATTATTGAATATCTTAGTACTTAGTAGAAATAAGAAAAATAAATGAAAAATGGTAAAAATTTATAGCTCTATTATAAAAATATTATAAAAATTTCTATAAAAATAGAAATATATAGGGAATATATAAATCTCAATTTATATTGATTGAAGTCCTATTAAACTTTTCACAATAGAAAAAAGAAAAGATTTTTATTCTATTGTGAAAAATTCATTAATTTAAGTACTTAAAATTCTAAAATATCCGTCTTAGGAAAAACTAAATATTATATATAATAATAAATATTAGTTCTAATTAGAGTGTATCCTAATCAAAATTTTACTAAAAAAAAAATAATTCAAAAAATAAGAGATTGAAATTAATATGAATCAGTTATTTCAAAGCTAGTTCTCTAATCTATAGCATTTTAATCTATATCTATTCTGTAAAAACCAAAAGTTCTTTTATTTGGTTTTTTTTCAATAAAACTTTTTGAATTTCCAATAGAAAGTGATTTTACTAAAGAACAGGTTTTTACTACAGTTAAATATGCTTTTTTTCTCCAGATATTTCTACGAATACGTTTTTTTGACATAGAAGTACGTTTTTTTGGAACTGCCATTGAAAGGAAGTTTTTTTATTTTTTTTTATGTGAAAGACATTTTTTGTTCAAAAGAAAGAATTAAGAATTATTTATTATATCATTTTTTATATTTCCTAATATAAATAAAATATCTAAGCTAAGAGGAAAAAACTCTTCGATATTTTTTTGATTTAACTTTCAAAAAATAATAAATAATGTATTTTCATTTATATTATTAGGTATTTAAATGAAAGAAAAGGAGCATAAAATAATAAAAAAAAACAATGGAGAATCTTAGGAGAATCTTATTGAAGTTAAGAATAATATATTTATATATAACTTGAGTAAAAAGAAAAGACTATTGAATTCTTTCAATAAAACTTTAGTTATATATTTTATTTTTATCTAATACTAATATTTTTCTAATACTCATATTACTCAACTATAAGATATTTAGTTATCTATTGAACTACAGAGAAGATTTTCTTCTATACTTCTATAGAATATATGTGTTTCAATATGTTTTCAATTTCCATATGTTTTTCAATTAGAAATAAAAGAATTTCTAACATTTTTAAATATATGTATATTAAATGTGTATTAATGAAAAAAATAATAAGATTAAAAAAAAAAAAGATACAAAAGATAAATAAAAGAATAAATAAGATGAGACTCTCCCATTTCCTATATACCTAATTCCTTCTCCTATAAAAAAACTTGTAATACCAATTCCATTTGGAATTCCATCAACTATATGTCTATCAAAAAATTCAGTGAACTTGCTTAATCTTCTTATACCCAATGTAAAAACACTAGTATAAACAATATCTATGTAACCACGATTATATGACCAATTATATATTGCATTTTGTATTTGGTCTAAAAAATTTCTTTTAATACCTTTTTTAAGAAAAAAATTAAATAGATATAAATTCGGAAAAAAGGAATTTATAGATCCATAGAAAGTGAATGCTATGCATAATCCAAAAGTTGCTATACTTACTGAAATGATTACATTTTGAAAGAATTCATAGAAAATTACACATTGATTTGAACTTTCAATGAAAGGGTCTTTTGATAAAGTTAACCATTTCGATAAAAAATCAAGATCTATTCCTCTTGGATCAAAGCAAATTCCTATTGAACCAATGAACATAGTAAAAAGTACTAATAGGAGAAGAGGAAAGAGCATAGTATTGTCTAATTCGTGAGGATATATAGAAGTATATTTATTTGTAAAAAAAGTATTAAAGTAATATATCTTATTTTTTACGTTATTTTTTTTTCTTTAAAAAAAAAGGAAACTTTTTTATGTATTGTTGATAAAGGCAAATTTATATCGGTGTTTGATCTTTTGGACATACTTTTACCCCATAGAGATATTGAATAAAACAAATTTGTTTTAGTACTACTGTAACCTTGAAAATGAATACGCAAATATCCATCAAAAGTAAGTAAATATACTCGAAACATATAAAATGCTGTTAATCCTGTTGTGAAGTAAGTTATTATCCCAAAAATTGGAGAATACAACCAACTATTACTAAGAATCTCATCTTTAGACCAAAAACAGGCAAGGGGTGGAATACCACAAAGAGACAGTGTACCCAATAAAAAGGCAGTTCTTGTAATTGGAATATATTTAGTTAAACCACCCATAAGAACCATATTTTGATTCTTATACGGTGAATATCCAACAACAGGTTCCATTGAATGAATAATAGATCCAGATCCTAAAAACAATAAAGCCTTAGAGTAAGCATGGGTAATCAAATGAAATAAAGCAGTTCGAGACGAACCTATACCTAAAGCTAGTATAATGTAACCCAATTGAGACATTGTAGAATAGGCTAAACTTCTTTTAATGTCTATTTGAGCAAGAGCCAAAGTAGCTCCTAAGAATAATGTTATTAAACCTATTAAAGAAATAATATGCATTATATTAGGTGTTATTAAGAGAAGAGGAAAGAGTCGAGCTACAAGAAAAACCCCCGCTGCTACCATGGTAGCAGCGTGTATAAGAGCAGAAACAGGGGTGGGTCCTTCCATGGCATCAGGTAACCATATGTGAAGTGGGAATTGTGCGGATTTAGCAATTGCACCAACAAATAATAAAAAGGTACATAAAGTAGTAAATAAAGAATTTACTCCATTTTTTTGGATTAAATTATTAGTTATTTCAAATAAATCTCGAAATTCGAAACTACCAATTATCCAATAAAAACCTAAAATTCCTAATAATAAACCAAAATCGCCTACACGATTAGTTACAAAAGCTTTTTGGCAGGCATTTGCAGCGAGTGGCCGTGTAAACCAAAATCCTATTAGCAAATAGGAGCATATTCCGACTATTTCCCAAAAAATATAAATTTGTATTAAATTTGAACTTGTAACTAGTCCCAACATAGAAGCATTGAAAAGATTCAAATAAGCAAAAAATCTCAAATATGCTTGATCATGAGACATATAATTGTCACTATAAATAAGAACTGTGATTCCAACAGTAGTAATGAGTGTTAACATAATTGAGGTAAGTGAGTCAATCAAATATCCGAATTCTAAGGAAAAATCCTTATTAATGGTCCAAGACCATAGGTATTGATAAATCAAACTCCCATTTATTTCTTGAATAGAAAAATTCAAGGAAAATATCATAGTTATTATTAAAAAGAAAATACTTGGAAAAGCCCATATACGACGAATATTTTTTATTGCTGTCGGAATAAGTAAAAGTCCAAGCCCTATGGATATCGGAACTGGAAGTGAAAGAAAAGGTATTATCCATGCGTATTGATATATATGTTCCATAAGATATTAAGAAGATTAATTGTTAATTTATATTTTTTTCTTTTCTGAAATTTTGATCCACCAATTCTTAATCTTTATTAAAATATTTTAAGTTCAAGAATAATGTAAAAAATAAATAAGAAATAAGACAATAACACTTTAAGTCAAATATAAAAATTTTAATTTTTTTGATTTATTATTAATAATAAGGTAATAAAGATATATCAATAAAGTAATAAAGATAAAATATTTTTTTGATTGATTAAAATAGTATGGATAAAGATATTTTGATTTCCCACATAATAAATTTTACTTTTTTTAGGAAATGAAATAAGGAAAAAAGAGATTAAGATAAGGTAAAAAATAAAAAAGGACCAAAAATTTAGAGTTTTTTTATTTAGAATTGAGAATTCTAAGAATTTGGAATCGTTCTAAGTATTTATTATTGTCGAGCCATAGTAATTGCACCTATCAAGGAAACTAAAAGAATTATAGAAATGAGTTCAAAGGGAAGAAAAAAATCTGTTGCTAAATGAATCCCAATTTGTTGAACGTTATTTATGAGGTCCTGTTCTATAATTTGGTTTGATCTTGTAGTCCAAAGAATCCCGTACCATGATGTATCTGGGACAGTAGTTATTAGTGAAAAAAGAATAGTTGTACAAACCAGTGAAGTTACCGCATCTCCAATGGTCCAAAGATAGGAATCTTTGGAATATTCTGAACCATTCATGAACATTACAGCAAATAAGATCAATACATTTATGGCTCCGACATAAATAAGGAGCTGTGCGGCAGCTACAAAATAGGAGTTCAATGAAATATAGAATAAAGATATAGAAATAAGAACCAATCCCAACGAAAAGGCAGAATAAATTGGATTGGTAAGTAATACTACCCCTAGACCCCCTAATACAAGAACTGATCCCAGAAATACCACAAGAATATCATGTATTGGTCCAGGTAAATCCATTATGTATAAAAAAAACAAAGAACTTAAAATATATCATGACCGTACTAAAAGGTCCAGGAAAGGAAAAGGGGTTACCCTCTTTTCTTCTTGTATATAATATAGTTTATGATCCATTTGTCATAGAATGAAATGGGAATATGGATTAATGTAAATAGAATCTTTATCCGAAAAAAGACTAGTTTGAATAGTGGTTCAAATGGTATATTTCGAAATCATCCCATCACGAAAAATAGATTCTCAGTTTCAATATTTTCGACAATCAATAGTTATTAGTTTTCTTTGTAGTTACTGACTAACCAAAAAAAATCTTAGTAATTAGTAATCGTTCTTGAATCAAAGGAATTCTCTTTGTCTCTTTGGATTTGAGTCGAATTCATAACAGTTTGAATTGTGTAATCTCCAATTATGGAGATTGGTAACCGACCTAAAGCAATTTGATTATAATTCAATTCATGACGATCATAAGTAGAAAGTTCATATTCTTCAGTCATTGATAAACAGTTTGTTGGACAATACTCGACACAATTACCGCAAAATATACAAACCCCAAAATCAATACTATAATTAAGCAATTGTTTCTTTTTAATATCTCTTTCCAATCTCCAATCAACAACGGGTAGATCTATCGGGCATACACGAACACATACTTCACAAGCAATACATTTATCAAATTCAAAGTGGATTCGACCCCGGAAACGCTCTGACATGATCGATTTTTCATAAGGATATTGAATAGTGACAGGTAAACGATTTGTGTGGGATAAGGTAATTATGAAACTTTGACCAATGTACCTTGCAGCTTGTATTGTTTGTTGACCATAATTCGTGAACCCAGTTACCATAGGGAACATATTGTAAATATCAATGATAAAATGGGAGTTTCTTTCTCTTGTTTGAGAGAGATTATGAATCGAGAATCTTGTTATCGTATTCTGTTATTTATAGTGAGACAAGTTGAGAAGAAGTTGTTAATAACAGATTACCTAGAGAAATAGGTAAAATAAATTTCCATCCAAGATTTAATAACTGATCTATTCTCATCCTCGGTAAAGTCCATCTTGTTGTGATAGAAATTAAGAGAAAAAAATAAGCCTTAGCTAATGTAATAAAGATACCAATTGTCATTCCAAAAATTCCAACCATTTTATTTATTCTGAAAAGTTCAGGAATAGATATGTACGGAATAGAGAAATTCCACCCACCTAAGTAAAGAATTGTGACAAATAATGAAGAAACTAATAGATTTAGGTAAGAAGCAAGATAAAAGAGAGCATATTTGATACCCGAATATTCGGTTTGATAACCTGCTACTAATTCCTCCTCTGCTTCTGGTAAATCAAAGGGCAATCTCTCACATTCGGCTAGAGAAGAAATTAGAAAAACTAGAAAGCCTATAGGCTGACGCCACAGATTCCACCCCCAAAAACCATATTTGGACTGTGCTTCAACTATATCAACTGTACTTGAACTGTTAGATAATCATAGTCGAAAATAACATCACTGTTTTCATCGCTATTTCAAAACCGTACATGAAACCTCAGCTTCATACAGCTCCTCTATGGCCACAAAAAATGTAAGGACTAGTTCGGTATTATCGGCATCTTTCTTTGGGGTAGATAGAATAAAGATACATCGGAGAGTCCCAAGACCAATGGAATTCTGTCTGCTGGAATAATCAAAAAGTTTCTTCCGAATTGATCTTATCCTTTATAATGAGAATCTCTCTTTGTTCGGTAATAACTGAATCTTTCAATAAAATACTCGTTATATCAATAAATAGAAAGAATTAGGCATTAGTTCATGAATCATGATAAGAATTTTATATGTATGAATATGGAAGAAAGAATAAAGAAAGATTTTTTTTTATTATTCATTCCATATATGGCATTCCATTTCTTTTTTCCTCTTCTTCTGTCTCAGGGGAGGGTACTTCAAAAAAAAATAAAAGATTAATTCGTTCTTGATAGTCATTTCTTTAATCAGTGAATAGGAGCATACTCTAGATCGGAATCGTAGGGAAGTACTACTTGATCATTTCTACCAATTTCAAGTCCTTATTATGATTCGTTTTATGTGGAAAAACCTCTTTTTTGATACCTTACATTATCTCGATTACTAATCTTTTCTGTACCTTGGTGTTCCTAACTGTCCACTGACTTTTGATTGATCGCCGGTATAGTAATAAATACAAGAAAGTAGTAGAAACTCCATACAGTTGATCTTTTGTTTGCACCCGCTTCAAGATATGATGACTAATCAAAAAATCGGAATCTTGGGGTAAACAGGTTACGCTGCTTATGTTTACTTCAACTTGATTCTTGTACACAGGGAATGAGATTTTTTCTTCTTACTACAAATGGATAAGCTGTTTTGTTTCACTCATATAACTATCTGATTTAACTCATCAACCTGAATGCTGAATAAAAAAATGAGAATATCTATTTAATACATTGAACCTCTTTTTGTTCTTTGATTTCTAGAAGAAAAAGAGGTAAAAGTTCATATTCCAACGAATCACACGTAGAGATATTGATAATACACATAGAGTTAATGGTATTTCATAACTAATAGATTGAGCAGCAGCTCGTAGACCACCTGAAAAGGAATATTTATTATTCGATCCATATCCTGACATAAGAAGACCAATAGGAGCAATACTTGAAATGGCGATCCATAAAAAAACACCTATATCGAGATCAGCTAAAACAAGACGATACTCAAAAGGAATTACTAAATAGCTTAGTAGAACTGATATGACTGCTATAGACAGTCCAACACTAAACAGACGAATATCTCCTCGAGATGGGAGGAGATCCTCTTTCAAAAGTAATTTAGTCCCATCTGCTATAGCTTGAAGAATTCCCAACGGACCAGCATATTCAGGCCCAATACGCTGTTGGATCGCTGCAGATATTTCTCTTTCTAACCAAACAATTACTAGTACCCCTATTGTGATTCCCAATATCAGGGTCAAAATAGGTACAATCCATATCAGTCCATAGACTTCTTTGAAAAATCCCAATGTAGAGAAAGAATTGATAGTTTGTACTTCTATCGTATCAATTATCATTTCAACGATCAACTTCTCCCATAATGATATCTATACTACCTAATATCGTCATGATATCAGCCAATTTCATTCTTTTAACTAGCTGAGGAAGAATTTGCAAATTGATAAAAGTGGGTGGACGAATTTTCCATCTCCAGGGGAAAACACTATTATCTCCTATCAAATAAATCCCTAATTCCCCTTTTGGGGCTTCCACTCTCACATAAAGTTCTTGTTTCGACAATTCAAAATTGGGTGAAGGTTTTTTACTTATAAATCTATATGCAAAATCATTCCATTCGTAATTCTTTGCTCTATCAAAGCGTCGGACTTCTAAATTCTCATAGGGTCCTCCAGGAATTCCCTCTAGAGCCTGTTGAATCATTTTTATGGATTCCCTCATTTCACCGATTCGTACTAAATAACGAGCTAATGAATCTCCTTCTTTTTGCCATTGGATTTCCCAATCGAATTCATTGTAACACTCATAATTATCAACTTTACGAAGATCCCATTGGATTCCAGAAGCTCGTAACATTGGCCCGGATAAACCCCAATTTACTGCTTCTTCTCCACGAATAATGCCCACTCCTTCCACTCGTTCCAAAAAAATGGGATTCCGTGTAATCAGTTTTTGATATTCAACAACTCCTGTTAAGAAATAATCGCAGAAATCGAAACATTTCTCTATCCATCCATAAGGTAGATCAGCAGCTACCCCCCCGATGCGGAAATAATTATGCATCATTCGCATACCTGTGGCGGTTTCGAATAGGTTGTATATCAATTCTCTCTCTCTGAAAATATAGAAGAAAGGAGTCTGTGCACCGATATCTGCCATAAAAGGTCCAAGCCATAACAAATGAGAAGCTATACGGCTCAATTCCAGCATAATAACTCGGATATAGCTAGCTCTTTGAGGTACTTGAACATTTTCCAATTTTTCTGGTGCATTTACCGTTATTGCCTCTGTGAACATAGTAGCTAAATAATCCCACCGTGTTACATAAGGTAGATATTGTATAATTGTTCAGTTTTCCGCTATTTTTTCCATTCCTCTGTGTAAATAGCCCAATATGGGTTCACAATCAATAACATCTTCACCATCGAGAGTAAGGATCAGTCGAAGAACACCATGCATTGATGGGTGGTGAGGACCCATATTGACTATCATGATATCTTTTCTTGTAACCGGTACAATCATATCTTTTCTTCCTGAATTCATTATTCCATGAATTCCTCAAAGTGAGGCTCATCAAAATGAAAAATCGAATACTACTAAAAAAAATTCAAACAATGAAATTAACGAGTTTGTGGCTCTCGAATATTCAACTGATCAATTAATTTATTATAACGTACTCGATTTTTCTTTGACAAATAAGCCAGCAACCGTTTACGTTTTCCCAGAATTTTTCGTAGACCCCTTTCCGATAAAAAATCTTTTTTGTGCAATTCTAAATGGGAAGTAAGCCTCTGTATCTTATTGGTGAAACTGAATACTTGAAATTCAACAGAACCCTTATTTTCTTCTTGTGAAATAATAGGAGTGAATGAATTTTTGACCATAAAAAACCAAATTTTTCTATCTTTTTTCTTTCTTTTTCATGGATGATTTTTCCGATCAGGAAAAATCAAAAAATCAGAATTATGCCAGTTATTTGAATCTAGTATACACAAAAACTTGGATTGATTCATATACTACTTTCTTATTCTATCCAAATCAAATGGAGGATTTGATTTGGATAGAAGGAGATAGATCTCTTCAATCACTCTTTAACCTGCATTTGTAATATTTCATCTACAGATTCTCTTATACCAGGTATGGTACTATATTGATGAAAAGATTTTTCTTGTTTTTCTTTCAATTGAAATGTAGCATGTGTATTTTCGATAATCCTTTTTATCTTAAAAGTCTTAATATTTCATTTAAAATATATATAATTATTTTCAAAATATATATAATTATTAATTATTTTCAAAAGAAATTTAATAATAAATTTCATTATTTCTATCATGATATTGATGATAGAAATAATGAACTTAATTATGCTATTTAAGATAAAGAGGATTATCGAAAATATCAATTTTAAGATAAAGAGGATCATCGAAAGTATCAATTGAATTATCGAAAATACCGGTTTCAATCTAGGAATAATATTATTAATTATCTTAATTAAGATAATTAATAATATTATTCCTATACAAATATACACCGATATTATTAAAATCAATCTCATATCTTGAGATTGGATTGATTTTATCATATTTCGAGAATTCTTGACGATCCTCAAAATAAATTCCTTTTTGAGGTTATTTCGATTTCTCATACGGCCCTCCTTTATCAAATTCATCTGCTTCTTGTGATTCGATAAATTCTTCAGAATCTTTTGAAGCAGACGCAAGGTTTTTTCTAAGAATCTCATAGGGATCAGTAGAAACCATATTCTCATACATAGAATCCCAAGTACCCGAATCAATAAAAGATTCGATTCGATCGAAACTCTCCATTTGTAAATGAAATCCACAATGTTGACAAATATATTTGTTTTTTTGCGCATATTGTTTGTAAATGGATGTCTCACAATTTTTACAAAAAGTCCATAAATGACCGAATGGCGCAAATACATCCTTTGGATCAACTGGCTCCTCTGGTTCCTCTGGCTCCTCTGGCTTAAGATTATTTTGGTATTCTGAATTTCTATTATCATAAGCACTCTGAGCAATAGAAAAATACTTTTTTATATCTTTTATTACAAAATTGTAAAGTTTGTCCTTTTCGTGGATTTTCAATCTTAAAACTAGAAATGCTTTAATTAAAATAGGATATCCTATCATCAATTCAAAAATTTTGGGATGAACGGGTAGGTTATATTCTTGATCTTGGTTATAAATATATAAATCGCTGTATGAACATAAAAGAAAAAAACGAATCAAAGAATCATAATTGTCTTTTTGAAAACATGTACGTACTATTACGGAATAATAAAACTTATCTGAAAAGCTGCTATTTCTAACTTGAACTTGTTCCATACGAGTCTCCTTTATTCATTAGAAAATAAGACGTTAGTGAATTCTAATATACGATATAAGATCATTTATTATCAGAACTCAGACGGGATAAAATCCGATATTATCGGTTGGCTTTAGCTTTCTTAAGTATCGAGGTCAGAATAAATACAATATATGAAAATAAAGAAAGTGTCAAAGAAAGAAAAGGAGAAGACCCATTAAAAGAAAGAATCATTCTTTTTTCCAGACAGATGAGTCTTCTTTAATAGCTTTCATAGTATTCGTATAAAACTCGGAAGCCCTCCATAAAATCATCTATATCCGTTTCTACGGTTTCAAATATTATTAGGGCCTCCCCATCGACCAAATCACGGACCGTCCTCATACCTAAACTTGAAAAAAGGAGTTCGCCCAGTTTCTGGCCGAAGAAACATTCAACCGTAAATATCTTCAAGGGACACCCTCGTTCACGCCTTTTGAGTTTTAAAAAAGAGAGCCTTTTCTCAAAACTCAGAAAGACGTGTCTAAGATCTTCCTTCATAGGACCTCCTCGTATGAACATAAAAGAAAAAACGAATCAAAGAATCATAATTGTCTTTTTGAAAACATGTACGTACTATTACGGAATAATAAAACTTATCTGAAAAGCTGCTATTTCTAACTTGAACTTGTTCCATACGAGTCTCCTTTATTCATTAGAAAATAAGATAAAGTGAGTTCTAATATACGATATAAGATCGTTTATTATCAGAACTCAGACGGGATAAAATCCCATATTATCGGTTGGCTTTAGCTTACCCAATTTCTTAAGTATCGAGGTCAGAATAAATACAATAATTCAGAATGGAAAAAAGACAAAATCGCTCGATTGCTTTAATTAAAATAGGATATCCTATCATCAATTCAAAAATTTTGGGATGAACGGGTAGGTTATATTCTTGATCTTGGTTATCAATATAGAAATCGCTGTATGAACATAAAAGAAAAAAACGAATCAAAGAATCATAATTGTATTTGTCTAATTAATAGCTCTCAAAGTATTCGTATACTTTGAGGAAGCCCTCGCAAAAATCATCTATATCCGTTTCTTCTGAAAAATCAAAAACGGTTTCAAAAATTATTAGAGCCTCCACATCGACCAAATCACGGACCGTCCTCATACCTAAACTTGAAAAAAGGAGTTCGCCCACTTTCTGGCCGAAGAAACATTCAACCGTAAAATTTTGATACGGACACTCTCGTCTTTTTAAAGTCGAGAGCTTTTTATCAAAATCATCAAAAATTCGTAACCACTGTAACCACATCCTAAGATCTTCGTTCATACGAGTCTCCTTTATTCATTAGAAAATAAGACGTTAGTGAATTCTAATATACGATATAAGATCATTTATTATCAGAACTCAGACGGGATAAAATCCCATATTATCGGTTGGCTTTAGCTTTCTTAAGTATCGAGGTCAGAATAAATACAATATATGAAAATAAAGAAAGTGTCAAAGAAAGAAAAGGAGAAGACCCATTAAAAGAAAGAATCATTCTTTTTTCCAGACAGATGAGTCTTCTTTATTAGTTTTAGGGATATAAAAATACTCGAAATCTTATTATTTATCATATCAGAGTTCATTTCAAAAAGATTTTCTCACTTATCAAAAAAGTTTTTGATTATCTTGAAAATAAGGATTAGAATCAATATAATCAAAAATCTGCGATAAAAGATTTTGAATTGAAAATCAATACGAAATCTCAAAAAAATGAATCGGAATACAAAAAAACCGCTATACATTAATTCCATTAACTCATCTTCGTTAATGGACATTAATGTATAGGCTAGCATAAGCCCGTGAATGAGCTTAGCATATTGGTCAATTTGGTTTTCTAAATGAATATTCCGAAATTTGAACATTTTCAAAATGCATCCTATAAAATAGAGAAAAATCTCTATCACGAATTTATAGAACACATAGAAAAAAATGTACAATTCGAAATTATTCGTGAAAGAATCAAGTTCCATGATATAAAATCGTGGATCAAACCAAAATGAGCAAAACATAATAAAAAATATAACAAAACGATTCCATAAATCGAATAGAAATGCAGATAATATTTTTAGCATAAACCTCCTCTATTTTTAGAAAAATGAAAGATACCGTGGAACGCCAATAATTCACTAAGAACACCTTTGAAAAGATTACGCAGTACAATTGAATCCAACGAGCCCTTTTCCAATAAGTATTCAGCTTCCTGTACACCCTCGGGTACTTCGATCTTCATTACTTCTTCAATCACTCTTTTACCTGCAAATGCAATGGTTGCATCTGGTTCACCAATAATTATATCGCCAAGCATTCCAAAACTGGCTGTGACACCACCTGTTGTAGGCGATGTCAGAAGTGACACTAAAAATAAGTTTTCATGGAATTGAAAATTCAATAAAGTCGAAGATATTTTACCCATCTGCATTAAGCTGAAACTTCCTTCTTGCATACGAGCTCCTCCAGAAGCACAACAAATGATGAGAGGTAAGGATTTTCTCGTAGCATATTGAATTAGACGGGTTATTTTTTCACCCACTACCGATCCCATACTTCCTCCGATAAACTCAAAATCCATAACCGCAAGTGCTACAGGGATACCGTCGAGTTGACCTATTCCTGTTTGAACAGCGTCAGTCAAACCTGTTTTTCTTTGATAAGAATCGACCTTATCCATGTAAGGTATATCTTCTTCAGATTCTGTTGATTCTTCTGATTCTTGTGATTCATCAGATTCTGTTGATTCTTCTGATTCTTCATATTTTGTTGATTCTTCTGATTCTTCATATTTTGTTGATTCTTCTGATTCTTGTGATTCCTCAGATTCTGTTGATTGTTCTGATTCTTCATATTTTGTTGATTCTTCTGATTCTTCATATTTTGTTGATTCTTCTGATTCTTGTGATTCCTCAGATTCTGTTGATTCTTCTGATTCTTGTGATTCCTCAGATTCTGTTGATTCTTCTGATTCTTGTGATTCCTCAGATTCAGTTGATTCTTCTGATTTTATTGATTTTTTTGAATTTTGATTAGCATCTTCATCATAAGCAAGGTTTTTTTCTTTTTCTTCTATTTCTGCTTTTGTTTCTATTTCTGCGAGAAGAAATAGTTGCTCTATTTCGTTTCGAGTATATTTCTTTCCAATCAATTTGTTGAATTCCTCTTCATCTGATTCGAGTTTATCTTCATTCATTTTATCCAGTTCCTCTTGATCTAAATCTAGTTCTTCTTCAAGTAATTCTTTCTCTATATTTTTTCGTTTCTCTTCCATTTGTTCTCCACTTGTAATCATCTTTTTGAGTTTATTTTGTTTCATCTTTTTTGATTCCTCCGAAAGATATTTGATTCATTATATGTCCTGCAAAAAAAATACGGAGTGTTGATAACGATTTGTTTTATATTATACCATGACTTTTGTATATCCATACGCAGATATTTCTGAAAAATTTGTTGAAATATCAAAAAGAAATCCTTTTCATCCCTTTCTCTCAAAAAGAGATTTTCTTCTTCATATTCATAAGAGGGGCAAAATTTGAAAAAAATCAATCAAATGAAGACAAGCTTCACGAAGTGCTTCTACAGGAGTCAAACTTCCATTCGTGCATATCTCGAGAAATAGTATTTCCTCGGAGTCAATTTTTTTTTAAGCGGATCATAATACTGTTTATTAGCATGATACGTATAATTGACCTGTAGCACAGGAGTAAATGTGCTATCTATGGGAAAAGTAAAACTGCAATTTTCATCGCTATAATCGCCATATTTGACATTGTCATTGACGACACTTCTTTTTACATTTCCATTGAAACTTCTACTTTCAAATCCATTAATTCCCCTATGATTTCTAATCTTCGAAGCAGTATCTAAGTGTCGAGGGTGATACCCTCTATCTCGTTCTAATATCAATTCAATTGATAAATCTATTGGTCCTGTTATATACGCAATAGGTTGGTCTTCGTTGACTATGTGAACAAAATCCGGTAGGTTTATATTTTTGGCAGTAAAAAGCATTGGACCACTCTCCGAAATCGATATCGATGCTTTGATAACTTGATTGGTGAGGCTTTTCAAGACAATTGTCTTGAGATTTTGTAATATTTCATCTACAGATTCTCTTATACCAGGTATAGTACTATATTGATGAAAAGATTTTTCTTGTTTTTCTTTCAATTGAAATGTAGCATGTGTTATACGTGTTCCTTTTATTTCTGCAAGTAGAACTCTTCTTATGGTAGTACCTAATATATTAGCCTGACCTTCCTTAAGCGACGATAGCATGAAACGACCATAATGTAAACTACGACTTTGGCGGATAAAGGAAACAGATTTCCATTCATGTTTATTGGTCATAGGTTCGATTGCACCTCTCTTAGTATTTATAAAAAAAATAAAAGTTTCATGATTGTATGGCTGAGGGTATAATAGTTGATGCCCGAGACCAAGTGACTATTATTTCTCTCTCCTCCCCCATTTTGATTTTTTCAAATGTTTCCGATAAATGCTTAGCTACAAATCTTTTCTTTACTACAATTCTTTTTTTGACAATTCTTTTTTTTTCACCTATCACAGCTGATTACTCCTTTTTTTGCATGGTAAAGATTGATTGTTATTCTATGTCCTATAGATCTATCAAAAACAGGTCTAAATACATCATAACATCGAACCAAGGCCCTTGTAGAACCTTGGTATTTCTTAAATTGAAAAAAAGAACATAAAGAAACTTCCTTCTTTATATTCTTTTTATTCTTTTTTTCATCTCTTCTAAAAAACAAAAACAATAATAGACTTTCGAGAATTCACGATTGAATTCTTGTATATTGTTTTGAGGAAACAGTGAGACTCGATTATATAGATCGTCAAAATCTATAAGATCTTTCAGGGTGTTTAATTCGGCTTCCTTAAGAAGCCTTGATACATCCCGTCCAAAAAATTGAGCAATTTCAAAAGTATGGAATTCGAAGACATTTTCCATCTTCTTCAAACGCGAAATCTTTTTAAGTAGAGTGAATTGAAAGGACTTTTTGATGCTAGATTCTTTTGCGGGGCTAGAATCTGCTTTGCTTAACCAATAAAGATGTGCTTGGTTTAAGGAATACAGATGATTATAAAGGTTTTCGAATCCACCAAGGAATGAATATATATCGTTTCCAGAGAAGTAGATTAAAGAATAAAAATCTCTACAATCTATGAGGTCCTGAAACGTTTTTAGAGATTTTTTCTGAAAAATCTTGAATATTTTGCGTGGAAAGAATTCAGCAAGGTTATCTACTTGTTTTGTATTTAACTGCACTTCCAATATTTTGATCCTGGCCATATTATCCAAAATACGCCAAAATTTACGATTGAAATTTTGCCTGTCAATCGTAGACCAGTCAACATTTAAATTTTCTCTTTTATCCCCAGACGAGAAAACATTTAAATTGATATGTAGATAAACATCCTGGAAATCGCGGCGACTAAGACTAAAAATACAGATCAATCCCGAAGAAAATAAGTCCTGGATTTGGTAGGAAGCGAATGCTTCTTCCGTCTCCAGAGTCCGCAAGTGAATAATCATATCAACAAGAACAGATTGATAAGATTTTTTGGTTTTTGTCATATGTTCGATTGCACCTCTCTAAAAAATAAAAAAATAAAAGTTAAAGATATTAAATAAAAAAATAAAAGTTTCATGAATGTTTGGCCAACCATTGAGGGTAGAATAGTTGATGCCCGAGACCAAGTGACTATTAGTTCTCTCTCCTCCCCCTTTTTGATTTTTTCAAATGTTTCCGATAAATGCTTAGCTACAAATCTTTTCTTTACTACAATTCTTTCTTTGACAATTCTTTCTTTGACAATCCTTTTTTTGACAATCCTTTTTTTTTCACCTATCACAGCTGATTACTCCTTTTTTTGCATGGTAAAGATTGATTGTTATTCTATGTCCTATTATAATAATTCAACAATTTTTTGTCAATAGTCAAAAATCTATCTTTTATTCACTTGAATAAGCAAACGTGAAAATTTTTCTTGTCTTCATTCCTTTTTCTTCTATTTGATACACAGATTCTATTTGATACATAGATTGAAAGGCTTTTTTGATAGAGTAAGACAGAATGGATTCAAAAAAAAAGATGTCTGACATATATATTCGAGAGATTCATATATTATTCATATATTGATGATATGGAAATATCATCTTGCATATATATTATAGTATAATATAAAAATATTGATAATATGAGAATACTATCTTGCATATATGAAATGAGACGACACTACAACGAAGTTCCGAGAGTTACGAAGTAAGCTTGGGACTTATATTGTTTATTGGTTGAGAACAAAAGTTGAACTCTAAGAGGTAGAATCTGCCGTTGTTCCTCAGTAGCTCAGTGGTAGAGCGGTCGGCTGTTAACTGATTGGTCGTAGGTTCGAATCCTACTTGGGGAGATTGGATTAGTTCTTAATGAAAGAATAAAGAATTTCATTAAATAAAGGCTTTGCCTTAGCAGGAGGTAACCCCTTCCTCATCTTTATTTCTATTGCAAAAGAGCTTCTTTTATCAAATTCTGTTCTATAATAATGGATATTCTTAATAAGGAAGAAGGCTTTTTGGCTATGCTACTAATAATTATTACTTAATTCAAGAATAAATGTATAACTTTGTATTTAGGTATTTATTTTGATTTAGGTTTTTATTTGATTTTATTGGTATTGCAAAGATTTTTTCTCAATATTCGAAACCCTCATACAAGGGCCTTGGTTCCATGTTATGATGTATTTAGACCTGTTTTTGATAGATCTATAGGACATAGAATAACAATCAATCTTTACCATGCAAAAAAAGGGGGGGGGAAATAAAAAAAAAAGATAAAAAAAATAATTTTTTACTTTCGCAACCCTTGACAAATTGAATTTTATTTATTAAGCTATTATATCAATTTTAAAACTACCAACTAAAAAAAAAGGAGAAATTAAATTATGCTAACAAATAAAACGGGAAATTCCACAAGGCGTTTTGGAATTTTCTTCAAAAGAATAAAAGTACTTTTGAATTTCACAAGACGGGTTAGGATTTTTTTCAAAAGAAGAAAAGTACTTTTTATTGTAAAAAAAAAACTACTTTTTTTAGTAAAAAGAATTCTAATTCTACTATTTTTGGTAATAGTAACTCGATCTCGAGTAATAGTCACTTGGTCTCGGGTATCAACTATTATACCTGGCCCTACATTTTCTTTTTTTTGAAACACTAACACAGGTGAAATCGAACCTGTGACCAATAAACATGAATGGAAATCTGTTTCCTTTATCCGCCAAAGTCGTAGTTTACATTATGGTCGTTTCATGCTATCGTCGCTTACGAAAGGTCAGGCTAATATATTAAATACTAGAATCCGCAGAGTTCCACTTGCAGAAAAACAAAAAAAATCTTTTCATCGATATACGGAATCTGTGAATGAAAGATTCAAAAAAGAAGCTTTGGCAACACAGAGATCAATTCCCTGGAATCCTTTATTTTATCTAGATTTTGATCGAGAGGAAGTCGATCAAAATATACTAAATTTTGATAATCCATTATCTCAAGAATTAAAGCCGGATGATTTGGACGACGAGGAATTGGTTCAATTGATTCGACAGAGATCTACTCCAAGCCAGATTGAGAGGATCTGGAATGACATCGAGGAACAATTCCAATCGTCCGAGGAGGACGACGAGGAAGAGGAATTGGTTCAATTTGAGAGGATCTGGAATGACTTCGAGGAACAATTCCAATCGTCCGAGGAGGACGACGAGGAAGAGGAATTGGTTCAATTGATTCGACAGAGATCTACTCCAAGCCAGATTGAGAGGATCTGGAATGACATTGAGGAACAATTCCAATCGTCCGAGGAGGACGACGAGGAACTAGATTTAGATCGAGAGGAAGTAATACTAAATAATGACAACCCATTATATGAAGATGAGCAAATACAGCCGGCAGTAATACTAAATTTTGGTAATCCATTATATGAAGAATTAAAGCCGGATGATTTGGACGACGAGGAACTAGATTTAGATCGAGAGGATCTGGAATAACATAGAAGAACAATTCCTCGTCATCCTCGGACGACGAGGAATTGGTTCAATTGATTCGACAGAGATATACTCCAATACATGTCATGCCAATTTTATGATTGAACTTTTGATCTGATTCATTCAAAAAAGGAATCCTAATTATTCTTTATTTTGAATTGTAGATGGATGTGTAGAAGAAACTTTATATTGATAAAAAAGATAGATTCCAAAATCAAAAGAGCAATTGGGTTGCAAAAATAAAAGATTCTAACCTTTTTTTTGAAAATCCGAAAAAATTAATAAACTAATTGGATAGAAAAAGGGAAAGAAAATATCTTTCTATTATTAGGATTAATAGAGCTGGCTTTCTCATTTCTTTTCCATATTCTCCTTCATTTCTTCACATATTAATAACTAAAATCAATGATAAAGCATCTGGGAATAAACGATTTATTTCTATTACTATTAATAGACCTGCTAAAGAACCAAACCATAGAGTACTTATCACAGGTGCCACAGAGAGATAACTCTGTGGGAGTTAGCCGCCCCCATGAATGGTATAAATACTACGTTTGCTTTAACGTCAGTGGCATATTTTTATGCGGGTCTTAGCAAAAAGGGATTGAGTTATTTCGAGAAATATATTAAGCCAACTCCAATCCTTTTACCAATTAATATTCTAGAAGATTTCACAAAACCTTTATCTCTGAGTTTTTGACTTTTTGGAAATATATACTTGCTCTGCTATTAATACTTTCCATTTCAACACATGACTATACCCCAAGTTATAGAACTCTGCGTTCGCTATCCCGATCATGACTTTCCTACCCCCATAGGAAAAGTCAAGGGCCTATCATTTTAAGGCTTTGGGCGAGGAGGGACTCGAACCCCCGACACCGTGGTTCGTAGCCACGTGCTCTAATCCTTCTGAGCTACAGGCCCCACCCCGTCTCCACTGGATCTGTTCCCGTGAGCACCCTTCCTCAGCCATTTGATTTCGGGTTAAGGTTAAGAAGAAGGGAAAGCGCCTTTGTTCTAGATCTTATAGAATAGAAAGAAAGGCGCGTTCCGAGGTGTAAAGTGGAAGAGATGTTCTAATTGAGGTTTTTAATAAGACGACTTTTACATTTTGAATTTTGAATTGTTCAATATATTTTCAAATATATATACCCATCCCGCCGCTCGGATTCGAACCGAGAAGTTGATTTCAGGAGTGCGAAATCAACAAATTGACAGTTTATAC